>JAWQFJ010007740.1:0-32861 GCA_034096865.1 Theodoxus fluviatilis
AAACAGGAGGCCGGTGTTGGACTCGTAAACGAGTAGAAAAGAAGTACTGGAGACTTTTGTCCAACTTCAAAATTGTATTTCAGAGCTTTCGGGGCTAAAAGTAAAAGGCTATATGCGAACGAGTCTGCCAAATCTGACGTCGCACCACTGATGACGTAATGTCCGATGCCCAGCAACGAAATCCACCTGTATCACAAAGTAACTAAATAGAAGTGCAAAAATAGAGTCTAGCCTATTAGGATTAACAGATATACACAAATTGCACTTAGAAATAAAGTACCACAAAACCTTGGTCTTGGTCTGTCGTTTTTCCCCATAGCTCTTCCATTCTCTGCCGTGTTGTGGATGGGAGTGCCTCTGTTTCCACCCTGTTGTGCGTATCGCAGTTTTGTGTGTGTGTGTGTGTGTGTGTGTAAGAGAGAGAGAGAGAGAGAGAGAGAGAGAGAGAGAGAGAGAGAGGGAGAGAGGAGAGAGAGAGAAGAAAGAGGAGAACGAGAGAGAGAGAGAGAGAGAGAGAGAGGAGAGAGAAGAGAGAGGAGAACGAGAGAGAGAGAGAGAGAGAGAGAGACAGAGACAGAGATACCGAGAGAGAGAGAGAAAGAAGAGAGAGAGAAGAGAGCGAGAGGAGAGAGAGGAGAGAGAGAGAGAGAGAGAGAGAGAGAGAGAGAGAAAGAGAGAGAGAGAGAAGAGAGAGAAGAGAAAGAGAGAAAGAGAGAGAGAAAGGAGAGAGAGGAGAGGAGAGAGAGAGAGAGAGGAGAGAGAGAGAGAGAAGAGAGAGAGAGAGAGAGAGAGCAAAGGACTGCTGAATGACGCCTAGACTTCTGATAGTGATAAATGTCCACGCCAACAGAGCAGTAGATGACAAGAGAAAACTCACGTGACTGACCTTGTAAGGCGAAGCCTGGGGTAATCCTCTTAGAAAATATCCGGGAACATTGGCGTATGAGTTGACAGTTGACAGTTGACAGTAGTTGACTGTTCAGTCTGTCGAAGTCCGACGAAACAAAGATCAGGACGACAATCCAAATTGGAAGTTCAAAGACTGAGGATGACACAGCGGCGATACAAGATCAAAAGGCGCAGCGAGCAAATGGCTGGCTTGGCCCAGTCTCTTGGTACAGAAACAATCCTACGTCCAGCCATCTTGCTGCTGTAACAGGTCAATAAAATAAAGGAGCGCACAGACCTTCAGAAGCCAATAGGTTTTCATCAGTTCCGTTTCCGGGGATACCAGTATTAAAGTCACAACTTGGTCACGTGTTCCCAGTCTTCGAGCCGCTCTACGACCACAAAGGAAGCAACGTGCTTTTTCTCGTCCAAGTCAGTTCCCTTGCGAGTTCTTTGACAATGCAGTTGAACAGAATAAACTCCTAAGTCGGAATGTTTGGATCGTGTTGAAATACGCAGTGTTTGTGTTGGGCACTTTCTACTGCTACTCTGCAGCCATCAGTCCTCGGCTCTGAGGGAAATGCATATGTACTTGGGGCTGTCCCACTCTGTACTTGGGGCTGTCCCACTCTGTACTTGGGGCTGTCCCACTCTGTACTTGGGGCTGTCCCACTCTGTACTTGGGGCTGTCCCACTCTGTACTTGGGGCTGTCCCACTCTGTACTTGGGGCTGTCCCACTCTGTACTTGGGGCTGTCCCACTCTGTACTGGGGGCTGTCCCACTCTGTACTTGGGGCTGTCCCACTCTGTACTTGGGGCTGTCCCACTCTGTACTTGAGGCTGTCCCACTGTGTACTTGGGGCTGTCCCACTCACCGACAGGTCTGACTGATAAAGACGAATGGGTGGAGAAACGTGAATTTGATTCCCAAATTTCAGGTCATGGTGAAGCTTTCCAACTCCAGGCTGAGAGACCGGCGCTGACTGCTCCAGGCACAGAGAAACACTGGTATCACCAAGACACACTGAGCAGGACTGGCTGTGGCTAAGGACGTAAGGCGTCTGGTCTCGCCAATGGAAGGGGAATCCCCGTTTTTATGCTGTGGAGAGGTGGGGACACGCCCCCCGCTCTGCCAGTCTGCCCTCTGACCTGTCGCCTGCTGACTCCGCCCCCTCCACCCAGCTGCCAGTCCCTCACCTCAGTCTCCACCCTGGTGCCTGCAGATCTCAACAAGCCAGATATGTCTGGGTGCGTGACTTCTGTCTCCTCTCCCTTTCTCTTCCATTATATGCGCCACAGCCTGTGGTACAAGTGACGACATTTCCCATCCAATGTCACCCAGCGCCACAAAATGAGTGACAAGTCGCGCGGACAAAACTGAAGAGGCAGCCTATTTATAGAGGTTTAGGTCAATGTGGTGCATTTTGAGTTTTAGCCATTTTCAGACGTGTTTACACATAATGCACACTACATCCTGGTCTTAGACTGAAATGTCACCTCTAAAGTGGAGAAAGTTGATGTTTATTAACATTGATCATCGAAACAAATAATGCAAAATATCTAATTAGAATTAGACATTTCTGAGACACCATAGAGAGCTAAGTACAGTAATGAATTATTTATAGCACTTTTCTGATAAAAGTTGATTGTCTGTTGCTTTGCAGAGGTAGTTTGATGCCTTCAGTTGCAGTATGCCAAGTTTCTTGCTTATTAACGTAGGCTTGCTATGGTAAATAAAGAGTATTTTGTCCCTCTGACGTTTTTCTCGGAATTCACGTGTTACTACCCTCTTACTGCAAATGACCATAACTTCCTTATTAATAAAGGTAGAAGAATGATTTTGTATCAATAGAGAGCTCTGTTGTTGGGCTTTAATTTGATATCAAAACATCAAAATATGCACCCAAAAAAGACTTATCACTCAATTTGTGGTACTGGATCACAGATCTCTGATAAACGGAGTGTTCTATATCTCCCTCTTGTTCATAACCCAACTTTGTCTCTGTGTGTGCCGCTTTTTCTCTGCTTCTCTGTCTCAGCCTGCGTCTCTGTCTGCCTGCTTGCCCGCCCATCTGTCTGTCTGCGTGTCTATCTGAGTGTTTGTTTGTGTCTGTCTGTGTCTGTGTGTGTGTTTGTGTCCGTTTGTTTGTAAGTCTGTGTCTGTGATTGTGTCTGTCTGTATATGTGTGTATGTGTGTGTGTGTGTGTGTGTGTGTGTGTGTGTGTGTGTGTGTGTGTGTGTGTGTGTGTGTGTGTGTGCCGGCCGTTCGTCTGTGTGTATGTGTGTGTGTGTGTGTGTGTGTGAGACTGTCTGTCTGTCTGTCTGTCTGTCTGTCTGTCTGTCTGTCTGTCTGTCTGTCTGTCTGTCTGTCTGTCTGTCTGTCTGTCTGTCTGTCTGTCTGTCTGTCTGTCTGTCTGTCTGTCTGTCTGTCTGTCTGTCTGTCTGTCTGTTCGTCCGTCCGTCCGTCCGTCCGTCCGTCCGTCCGTCTGTTCGTCTGTCCCATTCAGCGTGGCTGAGACTAGTGAATATAGTATATCTCTGTGTTCAGAGTGCGTCTGTCCGTCTGCCCGTATGTGCGTCTCTCTCTCTCTCTCTCTCTCTCTCTCTCTCTCTCTCTCTCTGCGTCAACCGGGAAACAGGAGATATTTTTGTCTTATCTTCGCAGATAATGTGGTACTGTTCCACTACCCCTGTTGGTCTCTACACCCAGATTCATAATTTAGTGTATGCCTCTAAACAAATTGGTCTAAGAGTGAATAAAAACAAGACGAAAGTTATGGTTTTCCGCAGTAGAGGGTTTTTATCACATGGAGAAATATGGTCCCTGGATGAAGACGAATTAGAAGTCGTAAATACATTTAAATACCCTGGATACAGCTTCACGACCAAATTATCAAAAGCGGTCGCTCTCAGCATTGTACCCACTAAAGAAAACTATTTCTTTACTATAAACAATGTGGTCCCTTCGAACTTTCGATCCGAAAATATTCTTTAGAATGTACGATGCTCAAATACAGCCCTCGTTATTATAACCGTCAGAACTCTGGGGAATGAAGGAACACATCACTATAGAGAGGTCTCACCTATTCGCGTGCAAGAGCTTGCTGAATGTTGATATTAGAGCACCCAATAGCCTGGTTTATGGAGAAACCGGAAGATTTCCTCTCATCCTAAATAGTACAGTTAGAGCTATAAAATAGTGGTTCAATGTACTGAAAATGCCAGAGAATAAGATTACCGAAGCAGGCGCTTGTTATGCTGTCCAGAGCTAATATCCCCGGCGATCTCAACTGGTTAAGATCCATTGAAGACTGGCTGTGCAAGTCTGGTTTTGCATACGATTGGTACAACAAAGGTACTCACAATGAAAGCAGTGTCCTTAAAAAGTTCAAGATTAGACTTCATTACTGTGATATACAAGAATGGTGCAACAAGGTTAACACCTCCCAGCGTTTCATTTTATACAGATCATTCAAAGGTGATCTTCAATGTGACAGGTATCTAAGCACCATTAGCGTTACAAAGTTTAGAATGGCATTTATCCGCTTTAGATTGGGACGAAATGACTCAAAAAACAATGTGTTCAATTACGAAGAAAAACTGTTACCATTTTGTACTGACAGCACGGAAGATGAAGCCCACTTCCTGCTGGAATGCAATTCATATAATGAACTCAGAAAGAAGTATCTTGAAAAATATATTAAATGCATGAATACTATGGAATTGACAGTGGCATTCCTAATCGATGGTCGAGCTAGCTAAAAACAAAAAGTGTTGCCCTGTTTATCCACTATGCCATGAAGTATCGACGGCAATGTCTCGAAAATGATCATGACTACCCACACTTAGAAATTTTACATTATATAGACTATGCTTTGATTAGCCTGTAATTGCCTATGCTTTGATTATTCTGTTATTGTCTGTGTATCACAACACATTGACGATTATATTCTCAAAATGTAAAATTGTGACGGGCCGCCGGCCTAAACAATAAAGATGTCAAAGTCAAAGTCTCTCTCTGCGTGTCTCTATCTCTCCCTGTCTCTCCCTGTCACTCCCTGTCTCTCCCTGTCTGTCCCTGTCTGTCCCTGTCTGTCCCTGTCTTTCCCTGTCTCTTCCTGTCTCTTCCTGTCTCTCCCTGTCTCTCTCTCTCTGTCTCTCCCTGTCTCTTCCTGTCTCTCCCTGTCTCTCCCTGTCTCTCCCTGTCTCTTCCTGTCTCTCCCTGTCTCTCCCTGTCTGTCCCTGTCTGTCCCTCTCTGTCCCTGTCTTTCCCTGTCTCTTCCTGTCTCTTCCTGTCTCTTCCTGTCTCTTCCTTTCTCTCTCTGTCTCTCCCTGTCACTAGCTGTCACTCCCTGTCTCTCCCTGTCTCTCCGTGTCACTCCCTGTCTCTCCCTGTCACTCCCTGTCTCTCCCTGTCACTCCCTGTCTCTCCCTGTCACTCCCTGTCTCTCCCTGTCTCTCCCTGTCACTCCCTGTCTCTCCGTGTCACTCCCTGTTTCTCCCTGTCTGTCCCTGTCTTTCCCTGTCTCTTCCTGTCTCTTCCTGTCTCTTCCTTTCTCTCTCTGTCTCTCCCTGTCACTAGCTGTCACTCCCTGTCTCTCCCTGTCTCTCCGTGTCACTCCCTGTCTCTCCCTGTCACTCCCTGTCTCTCCCTGTCACTCCCTGTCTCTCCCTGTCTCTCCCTGTCACTCCCTGTCTTTCCGTGTCACTCCCTGTCACTCCCTGTCTCTCCGTGTCACTCCCTGTCACTCCCTGTCTCTCCGTGTCACTCCCTGTCACTCCCTGTCACTCCCTGTCTCTCCGTGTCACTCCCTGTCTCTCCCTGTCACTCCCTGTCTCTCCGTGTCACTCCCTGTCTCTCCCTGTCACTCCCTGTCACTCCCTGTCTCTCCCTGTCTCTCCGTGTCACTCCCTGTCTCTCCCTGTCACTCCCTGTCTCTCCGTGTCACTCCCTGTCTCTCCCTGTCACTCCCTGTCTCTCCCTGTCACTCCCTGTCTCTCCCTGTCACTCCCTGTCTCTCCCTGTCACTCCCTGTCTCTCCCTGTCACTCCCTGTCTCTCCCTGTCACTCCCTGTCTCTCCCTGTCACTCCCTGTCTCTCCCTGTCTCTCCCTGTCACTCCCTGTCTCTCCCTGTCACTCCCTGTCTCTCCCTGTCACTCCCTGTCTCTCCCTGTCTCTCCCTGTCACTCCCTGTCTCTCCCTGTCTCTCCCTGTCTCTCCCTGTCTCTCCCTGTCACTCCCTGTCTCTCCCTGTCACTCCCTGTCTCTCCCTGTCACTCCCTGTCTCTCCCTGTCTCTCCCTGTCTCTCCCTGTCTCTCCCTGTCTCTCCCTGTCACTCCCTGTCTCTCCCTGTCTCTCCCTGTCACTCCCTGTCTCTCCCTGTCTCTCCCTGTCACTCCCTGTCTCTCCCTGTCTCTCCCTGTCTCTCCCTGTCACTCCCTGTCTCTCCCTGTCACTCCCTGTCTCTCCCTGTCTCTCCCTGTCTCTCCCTGTCACTCCCTGTCTCTCCCTGTCACTCCCTGTCTCTCCCTGTCTCTCCCTGTCTCTCCCTGTCTCTCCCTGTCTCTCCCTGTCTCTCCCTGTCACTCCCTGTCTCTCCCTGTCTCTCCCTGTCACTCCCTGTCTCTCCCTGTCTCTCCCTGTCACTCCCTGTCTCTCCTGTCTCTCCCTGTCTCTCCCTGTCTCTCCCTGTCTCTCCCTGTCTCTCCTGTCACTCCCTGTCTCTCCCTGTCTCTCCTGTCTCTCCCTGTCTCTCCCTGTCTCTCCCTGTCTCTCCCTGTCACTCCCTGTCTCTCCGTGTCACTCCCTGTCTCTCCCTGTCACTCCCTGTCTCTCCCTGTCACTCCCTGTCTCTCCGTGTCACTCCCTGTCTCTCCGTGTCACTCCCTGTCTCTCCCTGTCACTCCCTGTCTCTCCCTGTCACTCCCTGTCTCTCCGTGTCACTCCCTGTCTCTCCGTGTCACTCCCTGTCTCTCCCTGTCACTCCCTGTCTCTCCCTGTCACTCCCTGTCTCTCCCTGTCACTCCCTGTCTCTCCCTGTCACTCCCTGTCTCTCCGTGTCACTCCCTGTCTCTCCCTGTCACTCCCTGTCTCTCCCTGTCTCTCCCTGTCTCTCCCTGTCTCTCCCTGTCTCTCCCTGTCTCTCCCTGTCACTCCCTGTCTCTCCCTGTCACTCCCTGTCTCTCCCTGTCTCTTCCTGTCTCTCCCTGTCTCTCCCTGTCTCTCCCTGTCTCTCCCTGTCTCTCCCTGTCTCTCCCTGTCTCTCCCTGTCTCTCCCTGTCTCTCCCTGTCACTCCCTGTCTCTCCCTGTCTCTCCCTGTCTCTCCCTGTCTCTCCCTGTCTCTCCCTGTCTCTCCCTGTCACTCCCTGTCTCTCCCTGTCACTCCCTGTCTCTCCCTGTCTCTCCCTGTCTCTCCCTGTCTCTCCCTGTCTCTCCCTGTCTCTCCCTGTCTCTCCCTGTCTCTCCCTGTCTCTCCCTGTCACTCCCTGTCTCTCCCTGTCTCTCCCTGTCTCTCCCTGTCTCTCCCTGTCTCTCCCTGTCTCTCCCTGTCTCTCCCTGTCTCTCCCTGTCTCTCCCTGTCTCTCCCTGTCTCTCCCTGTCACTCCCTGTCTCTCCCTGTCTCTCCCTGTCACTCCCTGTCTCTCCCTGTCACTCCCTGTCTCTCCCTGTCACTCCCTGTCTCTCCCTGTCACTCCCTGTCTCTCCCTGTCACTCCCTGTCTCTCCCTGTCACTCCCTGTCTCTCCCTGTCACTCCCTGTCTCTCCCTGTCACTCCCTGTCTCTCCCTGTCACTCCCTGTCTCTCCCTGTCACTCCCTGTCTCTCCGTGTCACTCCCTGTCTCTCCCTGTCACTCCCTGTCTCTCCCTGTCACTCCCTGTCTCTCCCTGTCACTCCCTGTCTCTCCCTGTCACTCCCTGTCTCTCCCTGTCACTCCCTGTCTCTCCCTGTCACTCCCTGTCTCTCCCTGTCACTCCCTGTCTCTCCCTGTCACTCCCTGTCTCTCCCTGTCACTCCCTGTCTCTCCCTGTCACTCCCTGTCTCTCCCTGTCACTCCCTGTCTCTCCCTGTCACTCCCTGTCTCTCCCTGTCACTCCCTGTCTCTCCCTGTCACTCCCTGTCTCTCCCTGTCTCTCCCTGTCTCTCCCTGTCTCTCCCTGTCACTCCCTGTCTCTCCCTGTCTCTCCCTGTCTCTCCCTGTCTCTCCCTGTCACTCCCTGTCTCTCCCTGTCTCTCCCTGTCTCTCCCTGTCTCTCCCTGTCACTCCCTGTCTCTCCCTGTCTCTCCCTGTCTCTCCCTGTCTCTCCCTGTCACTCCCTGTCTCTCCCTGTCTCTCCCTGTCACTCCCTGTCTCTCCCTGTCACTCCCTGTCTCTCCCTGTCTCTCCCTGTCACTCCCTGTCTCTCCCTGTCTCTCCCTGTCTCTCCCTGTCTCTCCCTGTCACTCCCTGTCTCTCCCTGTCACTCCCTGTCTCTCCCTGTCTCTCCCTGTCTCTCCCTGTCTCTCCCTGTCACTCCCTGTCTCTCCCTGTCTCTCCCTGTCTCTCCCTGTCTCTCCCTGTCTCTCCCTGTCTCTCCCTGTCTCTCCCTGTCTCTCCCCTGTCTCTCCCTGTCTCTCCCTGTCTCTCCCTGTCTCTCCCTGTCTCTCCCTGTCTCTCCCTGTCACTCCCTGTCTCTCCCTGTCTCTCCCTGTCTCTCCCTGTCTCTCCCTGTCTCTCCCTGTCTCTCTCTGTCTCTTCCTGTCACTCCCTGTCTCTTCCTGTCACTCCCTGTCTATTCCTGTCTCTCCCTGTGTCTTCCTGTCACTCTCTGTCTCTTCCTGTCTCTCCCTGTCTCTCTCTGTCTCTCCCTGTCTCTCCCTGTCTCTCCCTGTCTCTCCCTGTCTCTCCCTGTCTCTCCCTGTCTCTCCCTGTCTCTCCCTGTCTCTCCCTGTCTCTCCCTGTCTCTCCCTGTCTCTCCCTGTCTCTCCCTGTCTCTCCCTGTCTCTCCCTGTCTCTCCCTGTCTCTCCCTGTCTCTCCCTGTCTCTCCCTGTCTCTCCCTGTCTCTCCCTGTCTCTCCTGTCTCTCCCTGTCTCTCCCTGTCTCTCCCTGTCTCTCCCATGTCTCTCCCTGTCTCTCCCTGTCTCTCCCTGTCTCTCCCTGTCTCTCCCTGTCTCTCCCTGTCTCTCCCTGTCTCTCCCTGTCTCTCCCTGTCTCTCCCTGTCTCTCCCTGTCTCTCCCTGTCTCTCCCTGTCTCTCCTGTCTCTCCCTGTCTCTCCCTGTCTCTCCCTGTCTCTCCCTGTCTCTCCCTGTCTCTCCCTGTCTCTCCCTGTCTCTCCCTGTCTCTCCCTGTCTCCCTGTCTCTCCCTGTCTCTCCCTGTCTCTCCCTGTCTCTCCCTGTCTCTCCCTGTCTCTCCCTGTCTCTCCCGTCTCTCCCTGTCTCTCCCTGTCTCTCCCTGTCTCTCCCTGTCTCTCCCTGTCTCTCCCTGTCTCTCCCTGTCTCTCCCTGTCTCTCTCCTCTCCCTGTCTCTCCCTGTCTCTCCCAGTCTCTCTGTCTCTCCCTCGTCTCTCCTGTCTCTCCTCTGTCTCTCCCTGTCTCTCCCTGTCTCTCCCTGTCTCTCTCTCTCTCCCTGTCTCTCCCTGTCTCTCCTTGTCTCTCCCTGTCTCTCCCAGTCTCCCTGTCTCTCCCTGTCTCTCCCTGTCTCTCCCTGTCTCTCCCTGTCTCTCCTGTCTCTCCCTGTCTCTCCCTGTCTCTCTCCGTCTCCCTGTCTCTCCCCGTCTCTCCCTGTCTCTCCCTGTCTCTCCTGTCTCTCCCTGTCTCTCCCTGTCTCTCCTCGTCTCTCCCTGTCTCTCCCTGTCTCTCCCTGTCTCTCCTGTCTCTCTCCGTCTCCCTGTCTCTCCCCGTCTCCCCCCATCTCCCTGTCTCTCCCTGTCTCTCCCCATCTCCCTGTCTCTCCCTGTCTCTCCCTGTCTCTCTCTGTCTCTCCTCTGTCTCTCTCTGTCTCTCCTCTCTCCTGTCTCTCCTCTGTCTCTCCTGTCTCTCTCTCTCTCCCTGTCTCTCCCTGTCTCTCTCTGTCTCTCCCTGTCTCTCCCTGTCTCTCCTCTCTCTCCTGTCTCTCCTCTGTCTCTCCCTGTCTCTCTGTCTCTGTCTCTCCCTGTCTCTCCTTCTCTGTCTCTCCCTGTCTCTCTGTCTCTGTCTCTCTCTGTCTCTCCCTGTCTCTCTGTCTCTCCCTGTCTCTCCCTGTCTCTCTCTCTGTCTCTCTCCTGTCTCTCTCTGTCTCTCCCTGTCTCTCCCTGTCTCTCCCTGTCTCTCTCTGTCTCTCCTGTCTCTCCCAGTCTCCCTGTCTCTCTCTGTCTCTCCCTGTCTCCGTCTCTCTCTGTCTCTCCCTGTCTCTCTCTGTCTCTCCTCTGTCTCTCCCTGTCTCTCCCTGTCTCTCTCTCTGTCTCTCCCTGTCTCTCCTCGCCTCTCCCTGTCTCTCCCTGTCTCTCTCTGTCTCTCCCTGTCTCTCCCCTGTCTCTCCCTGTCTCTCCCTGTCTCTCCCCGTCTCACCCTGTCTCTCCCCGTCTCTCCCTGTCTCTCCCCATCTCTCCCCGTCTCACCCCGTCTCTCCCTGTCTCCCCGTCTCCCTGTCTCTCCTTGTCACTCCCAGTCTCCCTGTCTCACCCCGTCTCTCCCTGTCTCTCCTCGTCTCCCCGTCTCCCTGTCTCTCCCTGTCTATCCCAGTCTCCCTGTCTCTCCCCGTCTCACCCCGTCTTTCCCTGTCTCTCCCCGTCTCCCCTCTCTCTGTCTCTCCCCGTCTCCTTGTCTCCCCCTGTTTCTCCTTGTCTCTCCTTGTCTCTCCCAGTCTCCTTGTCTCTCCCAGTCTCCCCTTGTCTCTCCCTGTCTCTCCCCGTCTCTCCCTGTCTCTCCCAGTCTCCATGTCTCTCCCTGTCTCTCCCCGTCTCTCCCTGTCTCTCCCTGTCTCTCCCAGTCTCCCTGTCTCTCCTCGTCTCTCCCCTCTCCCTGTCTCTCCCAATATCCCTGTTTCTCCTTGTCTCTCCCTGTCTCTCTGTCTCTCTCTGTCTCTCCCTGTCTCTCCCCGCCTCCCTGTCTCTCCCTTTCTCTCCCAGTCTCCCTGTCTCTCCCCGTCTCTCCCCTCTCCCCTTCTCACCCTGTCGCTCCCCTTCTGTCCTCGTCTCTCCCAGTCTCTCCCTGTCTCCTCCTGTCTCTCTCCTTCTCTCCATCTCTCCTCTCTCCCCTCTCCCCGTCTCTTCCCGTCTATCCCCTTCTTTCCCTGTCTCTCCCCTCTCCCCGTCTCACCCCGCCTCTCCCTGTCTCTCTCCTCTCCACGTCTCTCCCCGTCTGTCTCTGTCTTTCTACTCTCTCCGTCTCTCCCTGTCTCTCCCTGTCTCTCCCTGTGTCTCTACCCGTCTCTCTCCTCTCCCCGTCTGTCCATGTCTCTCTCCTCTTCCCGTCTCTCCCCGTCTGTCCCTGTCTCTCTCCTCTCCCCGTCTCTCCCTATCTCTACCTGTCTCTCTGTCTCTCCCTGTCTCTCTCCTCTCCCCGTCTCTCCCTATCTCTACCTGTCTCTCTGTCTCTCCCTGTCTCTCTACGTCTCCCTGTCTCTTCCCGTCTCTCCCTGTCACTCCTCATCTCTCCCCGTCTTATCCCGTCTTTCACCGTCTCCTCCTGTCTATCCCAGTCTCACCCTGTCTCTCCCTGTCTCTCCCCGTCTCACCCTGTCTCTCTCCTCTCCCCTTCTCTCCCTGTCTCTCTCCTCTCCCCGTCTGTCCCCTTCTCTCCCAGTCTCACACTGTCTCTCCCTGTCTCCCCCCGTCTCTCTCCTCTCCCCTTCTCTCCCTGTCTCTCTCCTCTCCCCGTCTCTCCCTGTCTCTCCTCTATCCCCTGTCTCTCTCCTCTCCCCGTCTCTCCCTGTCTCTCCCCGTCTCTCCCCTATCCCCGTCTCTCCCCGTCTCTCCCTGTCTCTCCTCTATCCCCTGTCTCTCTCCTCTCCCCTTCTCTCCCTGTCTCTCTCCTCTCCCCGTCTCCCCCTGTCTCTCCTCTATCCCCTGTCTCTCTCCTCTCCCCGTCTCTCCCTGTCTCTCCCCGTCTCTCGTCGTCTATCTCCTCTCCCTGTCTCTCCCCTTCTCACCCTGTCTCTCCATGTCTCTTCCCGTCTCTCTCCTCTCCCATCTCTCCCTGTCTCTTTCCTCTCCCCTCCTCTCCTTATCTCCCCGTCTCACCCTGTCTCTTCCTGTCTCACACCACACACACTCGTGCACACACAGACACACGCACATAGACAGACACAGACACACACACACACAATCAAACACACACTCACACACACACACACACACACACACACACACACACACACACACACACACACACGCAGACATACACACGGAACTTAAAAAAAGGAAAGATTTATTTCTTTATACAGCGATTTATCACCCACTACTGGGTCTTTTACCGCTTTCCACTTTGCCTCCTGCACGTGGGCGACAAAAGGAATGCAGATGTGGGTGGTGTAGGTTGCTGCGTCATTGCTGATCGGCACTAGCAGAGAAGAGTGCTCGATGCAATTCGGTGACGATCGGACGCAACCAATGCTGGGCCAGTGAGCAAGATAGGGCCTGTTTACGATCCGCTGCGTACTCTGCGCCCGTTACCTCGCAGCACTGCATGGCGGTAGCGCTAGTAATACAGTATTACGCCATGTGTCCTGAGTCCCCCATGAGTGTATTTTGGACAGCCCAACATAGATTCCACAGCCTATGTGCACAGGCGCTACCTGGGACCACTATCGTATGCATGCACGGTGGAGAGATTTGTTTTGTTCCCCTCCGGAGGGTCTCCTCAATGGCCAAACAGAGGAGATAAACTGTGTCACATAGCCAACACCCACCTCTGATTCCTCTACTATCAGATGGACTGTGAAGCGGTTATATACGGTAACCAAAAGACTATTTTCATGTTGATGGTAGTACAATTTTGCATGTTGGCATTGCAAAATATTCCAGAAGAAACGAAAGGTGAATATAATCTCAGGTCAGCTGATCGGAGTATATTACTTGTAAAGTGGTTCAAATTAATATAACATTTATGAACAGTCTTTTGAGATAAGTGAATGTGCAACTGTACAAATCAAAGCATGCATGCTGCTCAAACTATACTTCGACCTTTTACTCTGAAACGACACAGACGTACCTGAGAAATCTCTGGCTTTCTTCCCTGTCATCATGATGATCGTATAGTGGCAATGGTTCATTCTCCACTCCCTATGATTCATCAATCATTTCAGCTATGCGGGATCAATAATAGACACGCAAACAAGACCGCACCCTTAATGCAAGTACAGGAAATGTACACAGAGCGACAGGAGACACACTGCTCTCACCTACACTGCGGTCTGGGCACTGAGCTAAAAATAAAATGGTGCGCGTCAGCGCTAGCTAAAGTAGCAGAAAAAGGCCGCTATGTTTGATGAACATCTGCTGTCTCAAAATCGCACGAGAGAGAGAGAGAGAGAGAGAGAGAGAGAGAGAGAGAGAAAAGAGAAAGGTGAGGAAAGAGAAAAGAGAAAGGTGAGGAAAGAGAAAAATGAAAAAGAGAAAAAGAGAAGGAGAAAGAGGAGGAGGAGGAGGAGGAGAGTTGCACAGAGAGAGAGAGAGAGAGAGAGAGAGAGAGAGAGAGAGAGAGAGAGAGAGAGAGAGAGATGAAGCATTGTGGTACCCTGTTATCCCAGCGGCAGATGAAGCATTGTGGTAGCACGGGTGGGGTGTGACATGCCTCGAGAAGGCAGGGAGCAGTGTACTTGTCTCTCTCCCTTCACTCCCTCCAAGGAATCAGCAGACAAGAAGGCGTGGTATCACATTTCTCCGTCTTTATTCATAGTAACAGTGCAGTACATGGGCACCGCCTGCTGGGATGACCTCTCCGTCGCCTCTGGCCTCCTCCGACCTGCTCTGGCTTTAAATAGCCTCTACGCGGACCTCAGGGAGAGCAGACGGAATTTCTAACTTAAAACTCGGACCTGTCGTTCCCAGTGAAGGCAAAATTGTGCTGACATAACAGCTTCTAACAACTGCTTGAGTCTTAAATTAACAGTCCCATATGACAAACTTCACTCCGTTGGAAAGTGCGTTAGTCAAAGTACATTCTGCGCCAATGAATGAATTCCAAAAGTGATTCGTGTATAAATGAATGGCAAGTGAAGTATTTATGGCGCCAATTAAATCAGGTACTTATTCATCGTTTTCTTTTAATATTACCGTTTACAACTCATGGAGTGCAGGTTGCCATATATAGGATGATTGATAAGGATAAACACTAGGTTTATATTCAATATTACAGACAGTACATGGTACATTAGATGAATAAACTGTAAAATTCGATGTGCTCTCAAGCATGCAAAGACTGAGTGTCAGATGAGAGAGTGAGCCTGTGTGAACATCATATATCTCTACGGCAGCAACATAGTGTGAGAGAAACACGCCTTCTCACGTATCTCTGCAGTTACAATCCACGCACACAAGTATGGGAACAGATGAGAGACAGCACGTTGAACTACAGTGGTCTGGAAAAGTCTCTATATCCTATTCTCACCCTCTTACAGAGAGAGAGGGAGAGAGAGAGAGAGAGAGAGAGAGAGAGAGAGAGAGAGAAAAGAGGAGAGAAGAGAAGAGAAGAGAAGAGAGAGAGAGAGAGAGAGAGAGAGAGAGAGAGAGAGAGAGAGAGGAGAGAGAGAGAGAGAGAGAGAGAGAGGAGAGAAGAGAAGAGAAGAGAAGAGAAGAGAAGAGAAGAGAAGAGAAGAGAAGAGAAGAGAAGAGAAGAGAAGAGAAGAGAAGAGAAGAGAAGAGAAGAGAAGAGAAGAGAAGAGAAGAGGAGAGAAGAGAGAGGAGAGGAGAGAAGAGAGAGGAGAGAAGAGAAGAGAGAGAGAGAGAGAGAGAGAGAGAGAGAGAGAGAGAGAGAGAGAGAGAGAGAGAGAGAGAGAGAGAGAGAGAGCAAGCGAGCGAGAAGGTTATATTCATTGGGCCAGTTGCTTTAAAAAAAAATGCCGTTAGTAGGCAATCATAGAGCGTCCTTCAGGAACTTCGCTTATGCAAAATGTTCTATCTAATTGAGGCATTCTTGCATCCTACGTCACACCTTGTGCTGTCACGTGACATCCGGTTTCTGCGATATGGTAATTCACAAGTTTTGCCCGAACGTAGTTCTTGAAAACAGACGATTTGCCAAACTCCTGTTTGGTTAGAATTTTTGCATTCTTCCGTTGTCCTAACGTTACTGTAATCACAAGAAAATGATACCATGTCGTTTCAACTGCTGATTTGTAAAATGAAAGGGCTTGACTGACAAACAGTAAACATTTCAGGCGTAGTTTAAGCGACCAACTGCTTGGCCTTCAAAAGACTAGCATCCAAAAATGGCGACCCAAAAGATGTCACGCTTCACGTTTTAAATTGCTCGATTTTCCTTACTAGTTAATCAAAACATCAAGTTATGCGATGCTTGCCTTATTTCATGAGTAAATGGAAAGTCTGATGCTAAATGTATGGTTATTTAATCGTCAGACGGCTATTTTGTGAAATGTGACCCAATTTCGATTCCCTACATCGTGATCGTGATGCGTGATGCGCGCGCACCCTCATTTAGATAAAAATTATGCATAAGCGAAATTCCTGAAGGACGCTCTATGATTGCCTACTAACGCAACGTTTCGCGTCCGCCCTTCCGCCCATTTCCCCCCAGGCTAATGGAACGCTTTGTGCCTTTATTTACAACAGGCTGGAGCGTAAGCTGCACAGATATTCTACACACATACTATGTGTGTAGTTATTTATAACAATTATTTATATGAATATAATTATAGATATTCATTTAATCATTACCTGTTGAAATGTCACTCCAATAAATTATTTTGAAATACGGAGATGCTACTGTGTTTCATTTCCGAATATCGGTGCAACGTCTGCCATCGATCTGCTTCTGTTGCAGAGTCAATAACAATCGAAATACGGCAGTATTTCTGGTAGATTGGTAAACCATGACGTCAGTACCAGTGCTTTTCCCGCCAAAAAAGTGACGTGAGCAGTCAATAGGCACCGATCCAGGCCCGCACAGAAACTCGAGGTCTTACGATGTATAGGCCTGTGTCAACGCGAGCGATGTTTGATTGCCCTTACGTCTGCTTTCATCGTGTTGACACATGTTGACGTGTTGACACATGTTGACGTGTTGACACATGTTGACGTGTTGACACATGTTGACGTGTTGACACATGTTGACACCGGCCTATTGCATGAAAGAACTTGCAAGATACTAGCGCAAGCAACGCACCCCATCGGCGTGTTGCCTAGCCTACCTAGCTGGCAAATAATAGGCGGGTGTCAACATGTGACAAACATTTGACTGCCTTTACATCTGCTGTACGAGACATAATAAACTAATGGATACTATGTCTCGTACAGACACATTTTTGCTCCATTTGTTAAATTATCACAGGAAAGAAGAAATCGAGACAGGCCAATCTAAATGTCTCACCCAAACACGCAAGAGAAAAATTATGCAAACCAAACTAGAGAGCACTGTGAGCGCAATCCCCCACCACAGCAGCCACAATTCCATGGCCTATATAATGCAGGCAGGAGCAGCCACAATTCCATGGCCTATATAATGCAGGCAGGAGCAGCCACAATTCCATGGCCTATATAATGCAGGCAGGAGCAGCCACAATTCCATGGCCTATATAATGCAGGCAGGAGCAGCCACAATTCCATGGCCTATATAGTGCAGGCAGGAGCAGCCACAATTCCATGGCCTATATAATGCAGGCAGGAGCAGCCACAATTCCATGGCCTATATAATGCAGGCAGGAGCAGCCACAATTCCATGGCCTATATAATTCAGGCAGGAGCAGCCACAATTCCATGGCCTATATAATGCAGGCAGGAGCAGCCACAATTCCATGGCCTATATAATTCAGGCAGGATGTTCAGACGTCATCAACAGTTTGACGTCAACAACTTCGCGATTTTTTGATAACATTTCTCTTTTTCGTTGTAAATCCAAAACGAGATAACAGAACCTCCAACATTTAACAGATCGAATTTTTGTGAAACCTGACCTTGCACCAATTTTCTTCAGGATCCGTTTCGAATTTTTTGGAGTTATTTTGCTGACTAATTAACAAACCGAGGATAAAACAAAACCTTTGCGGAGCATGAATCGGCTAAAATAATGGTCCATCCACATTCCATCACAAAGGTTTCACAAAAGCACAAGAGAAAGTTCTGGTGTGAATACCTGCTCTCACAGCGTCGAGGTGACTGAAGACTTGGCCATCCTGTTAGCGGGCCGTGCCTCGAGGGTTGCTATGGGACCGGAGCCTGCGACCACTAGGAGCGCCTTGCACAGACGCGAGGAAAGCCGAGATCCTGCGAGGAATAGGCCGGTGTCAACATGAATCAACAGCTGTCTTCGAAAGGTATGGTACAGGTACATGCTTACGCTGAGTATTACGTCTCTGTCAATTGAGGCCTTTAATTAAAAAAACATATAAACATCTTTCTTTCTATTTGTACCAGGTCGTTTTCTAATCCTATTCCCCTTTTGGTCCGTGTGTACAAGTGGAATCTTTCTTTCTATTTGTACCAGGTCGTTTTCTAATCCTATTCCCCTTTTGGTCCGTGTGTACAAGTGGAATCTTTCTTTCTATTTGTACCAGGTCGTTTTCTAATCCTATTCCCCTTTTGGTCCGTGTGTACAAGTGGAATCTTTCTTTCTATTTGTACCAGGTCGTTTTCTAATCCTATTCCCCTTTTGGTCCGTGTGTACAAGTGGAATCTTTCGTTACTTTTCAGCTGTCCCTTCCACTTGTCTTCATATTATGATACCAATCGTCTTCGTAACTCTCTAATGAACGCACGCACAAACACACACACACACATACACACACACACACACACACACACACACACACGCACATACAGTAGCACATACACGAGCGCGCACGCACGCCTGCACGAAAATGAAGTAAGGCAAAGCTGTATGACTGTATACATGGACTTATCACCCATACCCAGGTCTCTAAGTAACCGCTTGACAGTTGACCCTCTGGACGTGACTGATGGATGGGTAGTGTTTTACGGCCTATTAGTCTTAGTCTTAGTCTTTGACCTCATGCTGGCAAATACGTTTGGCTCGCACAAACCATCAAGAAGAGCCACATGGCACAGCCCCAGTGGAGAACACCATAGCCAAATAGACTACATCATGGTGAAAAAGCGCTTCCGCTCCAGTGTGAACGTAACCAAGACACGGAGCTTCCCAGGGGCCGACATTGGGAGCGACCACGAGCTTGTTCTAATGACCTTCAAGCTACACCTGAAGAAAGCCAACAAACTGGGCCCCACAAGAATCAAATTCGACCTCGAAAGACTGAAAGATCCAGAGGTAGCAGAAGCCTTCCAAGCAACGATTGGAGGGAAATTTGCAGCGCTTACCATTCTAGACGCTGTCGACACAGACATAGACACGTTGATTGACACCTTCAACACAGCGGTGACTGAAACGGCCAGTGAGATCCTTGGCAAACACCGCTCAGTCAAAAAGCCCTGGGTCACAGCCGATGTACTCGATCTTTGCGACAAACGGAGAGACCTGAAGAAGAAAAAGAACGACACAGAAGGCGCAAAGCAGTACAAAGCAGTCAACCAAGAAATCAAGAAAAGCATGAAAAAGGCCAAGGAGAACTGGATTGAAGAACAGTGCCAGGACATTGATGATAGCCTGAAGAACAACAACAGCAAAAAGCCTACCAACTGGTGAAAGATCTGACCAGCACAAAGCAAGGGCGAACCACCACAATACAAGACAAAGACGGAAAGTGTCTGACGGAGGAACAAGACATCTTAAAGAGGTGGACAGAATACTGCTCAGAACTCTACAACTACAGAACCACGGGAGACCCAGAGGTACCGAATGTCCCTCCAGCAACCAACAACGACGACCACCCCATCCTTCGTGTAGAAGTGGAAGCAGCAATGAAATCGCTGAAGAAGGGGAAGTCAGCAGGAATGGACAACATCCCAGGAGAGCTGGTACAGGCAGGGGGGGAAGAGATGATCAGTGCTTTACTGACCATCTGCAACAAGATCTGGCAGACGGGGGAGTGGCCCACACCGTGGACGCAGTCCCTCATCATCACCCTCCCAAAGAAAGGCAACTTACAGCTATGCCAGAACTACAGAACTATCAGCCTCATCAGCCACCCGAGCAAAGTCATGCTGAAGATCTTACTGAACAGATTGAAGCCACAAGCAGAGAAGATCATCGCTGAAGAACAGGCAGGCTTCCGACAAGGGCACAGTACAACGGAGCAGATCTTCAACCTCAGAATACTGTGCGAGAGGTACCTACAACACCAACAGGACCTCTACCACGTCTTCGTGGACTTTAAGAAGGCTTTCGACAGGGTATGGCATGCAGCACTGTGGGCTACCATGAGGCTGTACAACATCAACGCCAACCAGTGTGTGTGCAGTGTGTGTGCAGTGGGTGTGCATTGGGTGTGCAGTGTGTGCAGTGAGTGTGCAGTGTGTGCAGTGTGTGTGCAGTGGGTGTGCAGTGTGTGTGCAGTGGGTGTGCAGTGTGTGTGCGGTGGGTGTGCAGTGGGTGTGCAGTGGGTGTGCAGTGTGTGTGCATTGGGTGTGCAGTGGGTGTGCAGTGAGTGTGCAGTGGGTGTGCATTGGGTGTGCAGTGGGTGTGCAGTGGGTGATGCAGGTTGGCGAGTCAGCACTGAGTGCTGCTGCCGGATAACCCGTATGGTACCAGTGTTGCCAGGAAGAGCCTGTTACGCATTGGTTACCCTGGCTATACTGCATGGCAATAGCGCTATCATTGCATTAAAATGCCATGTGTCCATTCCAATGTGCTTTATCAGCTCTGGAATGTGTTGACAGCCCAAATGTGTGTGCACAGGCTCTACTATATGGAGCTAATATTTCCTTTATATACTTTATGTACAGTGTGCATGCACTTTAGTAAGATTTTGAAGCTCCCCTCATTAAACGAGGTTCCGTTTGTGCAACACAGCCAATACCCGCTTCTGGTTCCTCTACTGAACAGATGGGTCGCGAGGCTTTAATATCAGGCAATTAAGTGACACCATCTAGTTTGATTGTAGTACATCTTTGCCTGTCAGCGTTGCAAAATATTCCAGAACAATTGAAACGCAAATATATTCTCAGGTAAGCTGATCGGAGTGAATGAGAAGTAAAGTGATTCAAAATTTACATGACGATTATGAACAGACTTTTGAGAAAAGTGGATGTGTGGCTGTTTACATTGAATCATGACTATACCTATGCATTGACTCAATATCCGGAAACGACACAGACCTGATGAATTTCTAGCTATAATCCTCTCTTATCACCTAATGATCGTTTACTTTAAGTAATAGTCTATGCTTGACTCTCAGTGATTCATCAATCGGTTCAGTTCGGCAGGAGCCTTAACAGACATGCACACAAGACTGCGTACTGAATGCAGGTACAGGAAATCAGCACAGAGCAACAGAGAACAAACCACCCACACCTACACAGAGAGCAAACCACCCACACCCACACCTACACAGAGAGCAAACCACCCACACCTACACCTACACTCAATTTCTGTGCCGATGGCGACCCACCCCTATCGACCGAAGGGTGCTGACCCCATTATCTGCAGGAGTAGGTGATAACACACACTCTTTTATGAGTAGCTTTTGCATGGGCTGGGCGCTCGCTCTTCAGGTGGTA
This sequence comes from Theodoxus fluviatilis, assembly GCA_034096865.1. Lineage (NCBI taxonomy): Eukaryota > Metazoa > Mollusca > Gastropoda > Cycloneritida > Neritidae > Theodoxus > Theodoxus fluviatilis. The sequence goes on from JAWQFJ010007740.1 coordinate 20,658, forward strand.
GCCAAGTCATAGGGGAGCTGCAGAAAGTCTGAATGTGCGTCCCCGTGGATCAGGCACACCAGAGGTGATTTGGCCAGAAGTAAGAAGTCTCTGTCATAAAGAGATTGAAACCAGTATTTAACATTCTTTAAATATAAAAAGACTAGTGAAAATAAATGTAAAAAAGCTCATTTTCTGCAGCTATGCAGATAACTGGCTGCATGTGCACATAGTGCCACAACAAACGTCACAATTTTAGCTCTTCATGCCTAGATACACTCCAGATTCCTATTAGCTCCGTCGAGATCGAGTCAAACAGTTATCTTTTCCTACTTTCAGCAAAACAATGGCGCGTCGCTTACAAAATCTGTGAAAGACACGACTGTTTTTGGAGCAGAAAGTTTGTTGTTTCTACAATGGTGATCTCCTGCTGTGTGAAGAACTGCCACAATAGGCATGACAGAGAGAAAGATCGACGTGTTTTTTTTTGTCGTACCGCGTGTTGCAACGCGAAAAGGCAAGGAAATGCTGGATCTCACAACTCAAAGGCGCCGTGAGTGGATCGCTCAACTGAACCTGAAGTCACTCACTTTTGACACTAAGGCAGATCGATTTGTTTGTTCGGATCACTTAGTAATTGGTGAGAATTTGTTATGTTTTGCGTTTTGTAACTTAACAAATACTAGAAAAGACGGAAAGAGAGTATGCAGGATTTTTTAAAATTGAAGCTGAGATATAGTATACTATATATTATAGACCCATCCACACGGCCCACGCGGTCGCTGGGCTTAGCCAATCGCTGGCGCGGAACTAGTTTATTTTTAGCGCAGACTTCTCTGGCTCACACTGGTATCACAAATACGGCACTGTCAGGAACCAGCGTCTCTTTGACTCCATCACGCGTTTTCGCTTCGGTTCTAGTCTATCGCACAACCACAACAAAATGGTTGTTCACTGCCAGTGGGGCACATGCTCTGGTGATCAACGATATCCCGATAAAATAGTAGGAGGCAAATTGCATCAATTTCCCTCTGTAAAAAGCAGAAGAGCAGATGCAATGGCGTGGATCACGGCGTGCTGCCGGCCACACGATCAGCTAAATCTCAACCGGCTTAATAAAAACAAAGGAGTCTGCGCGGGGGTGAGTCTCAGATCTGCATTTGAAATTGAACATTACTGTTGTTTAACATAAGTTTATTCATTTCTAGGCTTCAGGAAGCAAATTTTGGGAGGGAGCGTGAGGGTTGAGTGAGGATGACGTACAGTAACGCTTCATTGCGAGGATGATGCTTATGTACCTTACCATCTCATTACACCGCTTGTCTGTCGTGATGGTAGTTCTGAGAATTTGGGTAGAGCACGGTTATACAAAGCTCCAGGATTAGAAAAGAATATATCCCATCCAACGTAAGCGAAGAGCAAAGGTTCACCCCTGTCTCGATCAAGTCTTCGAATCGAGCGTGGTTGGTAAATTTCTTTCTCATCAATGCAACTTCCCGAGCTGTCACCTTCACCGTTGAATCCTCTTGCTCATAGATCTTAATTTAGTCTAAATAACATGAGTAGTATTTATTCATACCCCTGTCTATCACAGTCTGAGAAATCTTCTCACTGTCTGGGAAAAATTAGAACAGCTAGATTATATCCTATCCAACGTAAGCGAAGAGCAAAGGTTCACCCCTGTCTCGATCAAGTCTTCGAATCGAGCATGGTTGGTAAATTTCTTTCTCAACAATGCAACTTCCCGAGCTGTCACCTTCACCGTTGAATCCTCTTGCTCATAGATCTTAATTTCGTCTAAATAACATGAGTAGTATTTATTCATACCCCTGTCTATCACAGTCTGATATCACAGTCTGATATCACAGTCGAATCGAGCGTGGTTGGTAAATTTCTTTCTCATCAATGCAACTTCCCGAGCTGTCACCTCCACCGTTGAATCCTCTTGCTCATAGATCTTACTTTCATCTAAATAACATGAGTAGTATTTATTCATACCCCTGTCTATCACAGTCTGAGAAATCTTCTCACTGTCTGGCAAAAATTAGACACAAATGCTGTCCGGAATACAACGCAACGAGTCAGTCGGCGTTCGCGTGGAAGCCATTTTGCCGCCTGCATGTGATACCACGCGAGCTACAGCGAGAAAGGGGCGTGGCTGTGGACGGGTCAGTAGTGTCTCTGAAGTAAACGCCTGCTGCTCTCTCTCTCTCTCTCTGGTACACAGATATGCGTGGATGTTTGTATTGCTGAGCGAAAAGCTGAAGCGAAGGAGAAAGGGTCTGTCTGTCTTTCTGTCTGTCTGTCTGTCTGTCTCCCTGCCTGCTTGCCTTCCTGCCTGCTTGCCTGCATGCTTGTCTGCCTGTCCGCTTGCCTGCCTGTCCGCCTGCCTGCCTGCATGCCTGCCTGCCTGTCTGCACTGCCAGCACTGTCTCCGTAGAGAGGGAGGGAAGGGACAAAGATACATTTACAGCTCGCGTCGCTGTACTCGCTCCCTGTCATGCCTGCCTATCCCAAGCCATCACCCACCGTGCTTCTAGACATGCACATTTACACACATACACGTTTGTATGTACACAAAAATAAAGGTTGTCATTACGCAAACTATTTTCAGTAAGACGTATCACCAAAAATGGTCTGAAATAAACTTATTTTGTTTTCTCCCAGGGTAAAATCTCATCGTACGCCGTTCTATTTCACGGTCACTTGTAAGTTGTCGCAGATTTGTACCGGTCCAATCAGATTGAACAAACATTGAATATTGATGCAATTGATATTGCTGTTTTGTAGTATCAAAAAGTCAAACCAGGTAACAGAACAAAACACTGTTGTTAGTCTCAGCGACATCTTGGCCTTTCTTTCTCCCCTGAAATCTGTCCTGCATTATACTCTATTTCCGTCTTTTCTAGTATTTGTTGTTACAAAACGCAAAACATAACAAATTCTCACCATTTACAAAGTGATCCGAACAAACAAATCGATCTGCCTTAGTGTCAAAAGTGAGTGACTTCAGGTTCAGTTGAGCGATCCACTCACGGCGCCTTTGAGTTGTGAGATCCAGCATTTCCTTGCTTTTTCGCGTTGCAACGTACACGCGGTATGACAAAAAACGTCGATCTTTCTCTCTGTCATGCCTATTGTGGCAGTTCTTCACACAGCAGGAGATCACCATTGTAGAAACAACAAACTTTCTGCTCCAAAAACAGTCGTGTCTTTCACAGATTTTGTAAGCGTCGCGCGTTGGTTTTGCTGAAAGTAGGAAAAGATAACTGTTTGACTCGATCTCGACGGAGCTCATAGAGTGGTTTCACCGTGAGTATCACGTGGTACACATTGCAAGGGAGGTAATCTGTTGGCGGACAAACACACTTCGCATGCTTGTGCGCATGGCCATGTTGGCGACGTTTTGCTCGTTTCTTCCGGTGGATTAAAAACCAACATAATGGGAAGGAAATAGACATGACCACAGAGGACAATGTATTGTGTGTGGGTGGTTCTCCAGATAAGTATCCAAGTAGGGGGTCCCTTCAGTTTTAATCTTTACAATAAATTATACAAAAAAACCCACAAATATTGCCCATTTTTGGGTTCTCAAGAGGTGAGAGACATAAACACATGTACATACACACACACATGCACACACACACACACATACACTCACACACACACACAACCACACTCACGTGCACATGCACACACACTCACGCACACGTACACACACACACACAGTTTCTGAGTTGTGTGTGTTGCACTCTTCTCTGCAATATCTTGATGTACGGGGGTTCTCCTGGCTTGCGCTAGGAAGTCACAGTGACAGACTCCGGTGATCGTTTCCAACGAACTTTATTCACACACTGATCGACTACAGTGGTGAAAATCAGCCAACAGCAATAATCGTCGCACTACGTCGCAGCTTCACTCTGCTTACAGTACTGCAGAGGCTTGCTAGCACACAGCAGAAACTCGCTCTGTACAGGGTCAAAGCTCTCACCTTTAACTCTGTCGTATCTGCTGCTCTCCTTCTCTCACTCGCTTTCGCTCCTTATATACCTTTACACAATTTCTAGAAACTACCAGCACATTATCGCATTTACTCCCACATTCCTAACTGCGACGCGACTGACTTACTGTGTCACAACAAGCTAATATTAGCCTAACTCGGTCGCGCGCGGGTCAAGGCCGTGACCTGACTGGTAAACACGCCTGCGACGTTGCCAGCATTATCTAGAATATTCACAACATAGCTCCTCCCCTAAAGACCGAAACGACCTCGTCGGTCTCACTACATATACAACTCCATCATTCAATTTACAAAACACTATAAACTAGCACCTCAAAAATACACAACTAGCAACAACATTATCATCAACGAAATACCGGGAAAAGTCAATCCCCAGTCCAGGTAGTTCAAGAATTACAAAATGAGTGGCATAGATGCAGAAACCTGACACATGGGCGAAAGCTTCCTTGCGGTAGCATCTGCCCAGTCCATGGGGTCAATGTCTGCAAGACCACTGTCCATACTGTCACTGAAAATAAAGAACTCCTCACAGGAAGCGAGAGGGGCGCATCACACGCCGCTCTCGCCGCGTGTATGTCTGTACGTAATCAGGGGTCGCTCCATCCACGCTCTCGTCTTCCGAGGAAGGCCCTGGTACAGTGTCTCTCTCTGTGGGCTCGTCGTCGGTCGGGTCAGGGTGACGTCGTGGCGACTGCCACCAGTCCGGCGGTAGTTCTCCCTGGTACTTCCAGAGACGGGCACGGTTCACGTAACGTCCTCTCTGTGGCCGGGCCAGCTTGGTGGTGCATCCCTTCTCAGCCCGTGGGTTGGAGTACCACGGTGCAGTGCCATCAGGAGAGATCTGGTGATAGGCCTTGCGGTCGTAACCAGTCTTCATTCCGTCCACGCTCCGCTGCAGGTGTGTCCTTGCGGACTTTCCCACTGCCTGCAGCATACCCTGGAGCGGTTCCACACCCTGGGGCACGTCACGGGGGATATCCACCAATGGCCTGGCGACCACTGCAGAACTGTCAGTCTTGCTAGAGCCACTACGGCGACTGTGGGGTCTTGTCTGTGAGGCACAGATGGCACAGCGCCGACACAAGTTGCGAACGGACTTGTGTCGACCAATCCAAAAGTACCGCTCACAGACGCGTCGGTACGTCTTCTGCCTTCCGAGGTGGCCAGCTGCTGGGTCATCGTGTACCTGTCTCAGCGCTTCCTCCTGCATGGCTCTCGGCAGAACAGGGAGAAGGCGGCAGGTTTCTCCCTTCTCGTCCATCCACTTTCTGTACAGCGCTCCATCCGTCAGCTGCAAGGCATCCCACTGGGTCCAGTATGCCTTGGTGACAGGGCTGGTAACGGCGACCTTCCTCCAGGGTGGGCGGACAGGCCTGTCCTCCATCCAGCGGATGATGGGCTGCAGGTCCGGTCCTGTCTCTGTGCGACTGCCAGAGGCGTCTCTTGAGCGGCGATCCGCCTCAACGCACCCGAGGGCCGCAGTGAAGCATTCCCTTCACCCCCAAGACCCTTCAACTGCACGTGGTGCCCATCAATCAGCAGGAGGAACTGTCCCCAGTCTATAACACAGCAATGCTTCTGCAAAAAGTCTATCCCCAGGATGACGTCATCTTCTACATCGGCGATCACGAAGGGGTGAGAAACAACAAGCTCACCGGCCTTCACCTTCACTGTCACGACGCCGTGCACAGGGATCGGTCTGTTCATGACGTCAGTGAGCACCATCGCTGATTCCTCTCTTCTCTGGAAGGGGCACAGACCAGTCTTTATCACAGAAATGGTCGCTCCTGAGTCGATCAGTGCCTGATGACGGTTGCCGTCGATGTGCACCTCGATCGCCGCTCCTCCTCGGTCTACGCGCACGCTCTTGAGCCGGTGCAGGGTGGAGTTTTCCTGGGAGGTGGTGGCTTTCTCCTTCCTCTGTGGACAGCGGCGAGCGATGTGGCCTGTCTTATTGCAGTTGTAACACTTAATATGTCCCCGCTGTCCCTCCCGCCCAGAGGAAAGGTTTCTGATCTTTACCAAATACTCCTCCATCAGCTGAATTAACTTGGCAAGCAGGGCAAAGCTGTCACTATCTGATTTCTCCTGGCTGTCAATGTCTCTGATTCTCTGAGGCTGGGTCGCTTGCTCACGCTGGAAGATTGCTTCGACGCGAAGAGCAGTGTTCACTGTCTCCCTCAGAGTGCTTGGAGCCAGTATCTGCACCTGACGTTTTACTTTGTCGTCGACGAGGGCATCTATAAACTTATCTCGAGCCAGGTCATCGATTCCTTCCCTGTTGCAGGTGGGGTAACTCCGCATCACCAGTCGCACGATGTCAGCTGCCAGTTGAGGGAGAGTCTCGCCCTCCTCGCGCTGTCTGGCGTAGAGCAGTGCCCGTGCCTGGTCCGAGTTCCAGATGACTTGAAATCTGTCACGGAGAGCCTGTGCGAGGGCATTGTAGTCGTTTCTGTCTTCGGGTGGCAAGGTTTCGAGGACTGTCAGCGCTTGTCCGGTCAGGCTGAGAATGAGAAAGTTGGCTTTCTCCTCCTCATTCCAGCCATTCATCTTTGCTATCACCTCGAACTGAATGTGGTACGCTTCCCACGATGCCTTGCCGTCATACAGTTGCGGCCGTATCACTGTCGCAATGTCCGCACTCGATGAATCCATCGCATCGACACACACAGTAGATCGAAAAACGCGTTTCTCACCGTCCATTTCTGTCGTTGAATGTCACTGCTTCGACTGTTCCCCGTCTGGGAACCAATGTTGCACTCTTCTCTGCAATATCTTGATGTACGGGGGTTCTCCTGGCTTGCGCTAGGAAGTCACAGTGACAGACTCCGGTGATCGTTTCCAACGAACTTTATTCACACACTGATCGACTACAGTGGTGAAAATCAGCCAACAGCAATAATCGTCGCACTACGTCGCAGCTTCACTCTGCTTACAGTACCGCAGAGGCTTGCTAGCACACAGCAGAAACTCGCTCTGTACAGGGTCAAAGCTCTCACCTTTAACTCTGTCGTATCTGCTGCTCTCCTTCTCTCACTCGCTTTCGCTCCTTATATACCTTTACATAATTTCTAGAAACTACCAGAACATTATCGCATTTACTCCCACATTCCTAACTGCGACGCGACTGACTTACTGTGTCACAACAAGCTAATATTAGCCTAACTCGGTCGCGCGCGGGTCAAGGCCGTGACCTGACTGGTAAACACGCCTGCGACGTTGCCAGCATTATCTAGAATATTCACAACATGTGCATTGATTGTTTGTGATGAAAACTGCGTCCAAAATGGTATCTTATTTGTAAGCATATCGCAAGCTCTCAGTTCAACTGTCCGGTTCTTGAGCAAAATCCCCAAAAGTTTGCCCTCCTAACAAATCAGGGTTTCGGCAATGGATTGATGGAGTGCGTTTTACGACCTATCGGCCTTTGTGTGCTATGTAAGGCAACTAAGCACGACAATCATTAGAATAGTTTGGAGTAAACGCAAATCAAGTCACGGTGTCCCAAGTTTTTCGCCTCTTACGAATCGCGTAGGGAGACGCGGTGAGTCTATTCTGACCCCAACCCACAGGTTCAGATTAACACAGGTTGGACTCCACACATAAGGCTTGTTCAGGAGTACAAAGCGCTGCATGAGCGCTTCATGTTGGCAATTGAGCGCTCTTTGCCTCTCGTGAACGCCTACAGATCTAGAACAGCGCTTCATTTGTTAAGGGAGGTAAATCTTCTGCGCCGCATGTTGTGTTGCTAGACGCTAAGAAAGTGTTTTCTTTGCCACAGACACGTTTAAATATATTCTGCATTAATAAAGTCCACTACTGTGTCATCTTTACTTGCCATTACTCGCGCATACAGAGCGCTTAGGGTAAATAAAGCCCGTTCCAGTCCCAAAATGATGTTTCTGAGGGTTATTTTACGCATCGACGGCCAGTGCGGGATCGAAGATGCCATTTAGAAAATCGTGTGAATCACCAGTGCTTCGCAGCGCTGCGCCTCCTGAACAGGCCTATAAAGGGTGATATTCATTGTGTTGATGACAATGATAATGATAGGAGTACCACAGTTAAAGCTGATGGTCCAATGGACATTATTCACGCGAGATACTTCCGGTTTTCAAAACGAGACGGACTTTGCAAAAATATGGGAGTCTTCTATGGCCAGCACCAGTACCAGTACATGGAGTGGAAATCTCCTTCATGTGCCTCCATTCTCGCATGGAAATGTTGAAATATGGGCAAGTGATGTTGTTTTTCTTGTTAATTGCTGGGAAACTGCAATGTTTACACCAGGAAGCAAGAGCATTCGATCACTTTGCACGAACTAACGTAGTAACAATCTCTACTCATGAGAAACCTATTGTGATTAGTCCAAAAACATAAATCAGCCAATGGTTGAGAGCCATGTATAGTCTTGATCACACCGGACATGTTGATGTCGGCATGGCAGACGATGCAAGCCCAGCTGGTAGTTGTCGCTTATCTCGCAGTTTTGACTCAAAATTAAGTATATGATCAGATATATAACAAACTATCTGCAAAGACAGCCCGTGGTTATATTAGCGTAATAAATTAACCCTTTCCGTGGTAGTCGCGAACTGGTTCGCGATAAGCATTGCCAGCTGCCAGTGGTTATCGCGGACTAGTTCGCGGGCCACACCCGCTCAACTGGAGGCATTCCAGCATTGCACAAGGCCCTTCTATTTATAGCCTGATGGATCGTGAAGCAAGATAGGACCTTTGTTAACGCTCAAAAGTAGGCCGATTGCCAACAGAGGTCACTTGGAAGCTGGGTGCGAGAAGACGATGCATCGGTGTGGGCTCATAACGCACAACTGATGTCGAGTGATCTGCCAGATGATATGTACTTGCGCTGCCACTCTTTTCCTCCTTTGCAAGTCTTGCTTTCGCTAGCTGCCGATTTCTTTGGTTACTTTTCTTTCCTTTGAAGGCATGTACAGTGTGGTACTATTATTTAGGCCTGGTAACAGCGTTAAAAGTACGAGAGAGCGCTTTAGAGTCGAACGGAAGGCAGCCATCTTGTCTCCAAGCATTTGGAGCGAATGGAGCTCTCTCATTGGTTCATTCGTGTCAGCTGACCTGAAAGGCTTGAATCTATCCCTTGCAAATGATCATATAGCTCTTTGTACACGAAGCCAAGAGCAGTTATCTCCCTTGCACTGGTTGAATGAGATTCCGCGCTTTCGATCGACACCAAACATTTAAAGGTTTGTTCAAAGTTTCTATACGTTGCCAAGGCCCAAACATTGGCATTTTATGAGCAAAAATTGTGCAACAACACTTTTGTAAGGGTGGGTCATCTGTTTTATTGATGGTTTTTGCACAGAAAGATGCTATTTTCAAGCTCAACCTTACTAGATTGGCATTGTTGAATCATTGTAACAATGATTGTTGAGGGTTCAAAGAGTGCAAAAAACCACAAATCTCAAAATCGACCATGCAAGCCCAAATGATCAATTTTCACTGCCGTGTCTCCCCTTTAGATATTCATAAATAAATGCATGTTCATTACACAGAGGAAATGCTTGCTTTGTGGTATTTTGTGTCCAATTCTGAGCATTTTTTGTACACATTGTGTTTGTCAATGTTTAATAGTTTCTGAGCTATGTTAATTAGAAAAGCGGAGGGGTGTTTTTGAAAAAACAAGTCTGTAATAGCACCACTGGTGGACAGACAGAGCATTTTTATGACACCACGGTAAGGGTTAATATATAGGCTTACTGATCTTATTTCAAGAAACACCGGTCATAGTGATCAACACTACGAGATCTAGATCTACAAGAGTGAAGAGAGAAGGGTAACCTGTTTTACCTTCGATGCCATGCACAAATCCTTCGATGAACTTTTCGTATCCTTTCCCTTTCTTTCTACTGGGTATGTAGTAGTAGTAGTAGTAGTAGTAGTAGTATTAGTAGTAGTAGTAGTTGAGAGGCTAGATGTAGGCCGTGAAGCCTTATGAACGCCCCATCGTAATGTGTTGCGTTATATTACATAAGGCCTTAGCGCAATCTTCCTATTGCGACAGTGTCGCTCATCATAGCTTCTAGATAACGATATGAATGTAGGATCCTTGTCCAGTTGGTTTTTGAAAACTTTAGTAGTCGGTGCAGTCACCACGAATCCTTCTTCCTTTTAGTGAGTGCAGACTCAAATACTCTACGCGCTCGCTGTAAGACATCTCCCGACATTCACTCAACAACTCGGTAGCCCTGTGCTGGACTCGCTCTACAGCCTCTGACTGTCTTTTTAAATGTGGGCACCAACATCACTTGCCCATATTTCCGCATTTCCATGCGAGAATGGAGGTACATGAAGGAGATTTCCACGCCATGTACTGGTACTGGTGCTGGCCATAGCAGACGCCAATATTTTTGCAAAGTCCGTCTCGTTTTCGATTTCAAAATGGCCGCTGCGTGAATAACGTCCATGATATTAATGGTAAAGAACTGGCAATTCATGCAAGTCTTCGTCGTTCTGGATTGCTATGCAGGTAACTGCTCTGCTTCAAGCTACATGAAATCAGCAGGTCTCTCACACATCATCACCCAAAGCAAAACTGATTACAGAGACACAACTTTATTTCTACTTCAAAGATCCACGAACACTGGATGTCATAAAATCAAATTCATGGAGAAAAATGTCCTGAAAGATGAATGCAAGCTATACAGTGTTAATCTCATGTCAGTTTGCTATACCCTGGAGGGTGGTGGAGGAGACAAGATGGCCCGGTCAACTCCAGCATGTGCAAGTGTACATCCTAGGACTTAGAATCTGTACATAGCACTACCACACATACAATGCCTTGCCTCTTAGCAAGCATCATAGATACACGTCTTCACATTCCAAGAAGATCCCCTTCTTTCAGTGTTATTTGAAAGCTTTCCAAATGAAACAACGACAAGTCCACACCATTTGGCTACTAGGCTGTTGGATGTGGTTAAAAAAAAAAGAGCAAGAATTACACAGAGTATGAGCTGTTTGGAACCCCAGTACATGTACTTGTTACAGATCCAGATGTCCCTGCAGCATGCAAGCAAAATCTCCCCTATCCTCCATGACTGAGCTGGACAACAGTTTCTCACATGGGCAGAGACAATGCAGAGTTTAACTCCCTTCCATTCCGACTTGACCCCCAGTCCCCTGCCACGTTGAGCTGGACAACAGTTTCTCACATGGGCAGAGACAATGCAGAGTTTAACTCCCTTCCATTCCGACTTGACCCCCAGTCCCCTGCCACGTATACAGGTAAATGTAGAAAACCCTTTGTTGCAGCAGTAAACAAAATTTTTTATAAGGCATTCAGCCACCTTTCATCTTACTTGCCTGACAATTTCCTCTGTGGAATTGAAAAACGTATGAACAATGCAAAGCAGGCTTTTTACTTCACAGGCACTGAGACGAAGACAAACTTGCAAATGATTTTTTCCTTGTTTAATTTTGTTCTTTCTCTGTCAGTCACATCTGCAAGGAGAATTTTCCACCTGGTCCAAGTACAATGCAAACATGTCTTCAAACAAGCACAGCCCAACCTGGCTGTCGGGTGTAGAAGCATAAGTTAGAGGCGCTGACAAAGCGGACATATTCTCAAACAACAAATCCAATTTAGCCATGGCTGCAAAATGTAAACGCATAAGTTAGTGGCATTGAGAACCATATCAATACTGTGTGTAAACGTGGAAAATACTAGAAAATGAATGAAACAATTTTAACCAGGTATGACAACAAATTTAATCAGTACAAGAAATGCCATGAAAAAAAAAGAAGTCGTCCCTGTCAGTCATATTTTGTGTGGTCTTGCACTCTGCAGCAAGTTCTATGCAACCATGGCAACAGGTCTTCATGAATGAAACTAAGACAATTTCATTTCACACAATGGAAGGACATGCTGATGACTATTCAACTCCTCTTTATGATCAATGTAAAATATAATTCAGCAATATCAGTCCTGTCTTTAACATACACTCTGTTACTGCGAGTGGATGGGAAAAACTTTATATAACATATCTCCCCATTATCTCATTTTATACAACAGAAACAAATGCACAAACAAAACCCTAAATTCAGATCACATTCCTACCCAGTGAATTCCTTTCTGCAGATGTTTCCATACACGAGGACATACACAAGTGTGTCATACAAATTCACATGTACAAATGTACGATGCAGATAGAGTCTATGAGCATAGA
>JAWQFJ010007741.1:0-49161 GCA_034096865.1 Theodoxus fluviatilis
TAATGTGCGTGTGTGTGTGTGTGTGTGTGTGTGTGTGTGTGTGTGTGTGTGTGTGTTTGTTAATAATTATTGCTGTAGTTTGTTTGCATGCATGCATTCTCGTACCACTTAATCTGATGAGTTCAAACTTGACACACTTAATCTAGGTGCCATGAGGAAGTTAACAAGTTGTCTTCTTTTCTGGTAGCGATATCAGGGGCCGGTTTTGAACGCAATTATTTTTTTAAGCATTGGCCAGTGTTATGCTGGCGCGTTGCATAGACGCGAGGAAAGCCAAGATTCTGCGAGGAATAGGCCGGTGTCAACATGGTGAAATGGATGGATGGATGCAGTTTCACGGCCTATCAGCCTTTGTAGGCTATGTAAGGCCATTAAGCACGAAAGTCACTAGAATAGTCTAGAGTAACGCAAATCAAGTCACGAGGTCCCTATTTCTTCGCTTCTTACGAATCGTGTAGGGAGACACGGTGGGTCAAGTCTTTTGACCACTAACCCACAGGGGGACAACACGGTGAAAGCAGATGTAAAGGCAATGGAAAATGCTGCTTGGGGCTGGCTGTGCGGGTGCTACTGGAGCAGGCCTCGAAAACACAAAGACCGCAGCATTTCAGCTGACGAGGGAGGTATGCGATTCTCGACTCATGTTGACATGAGCCTATGCCTGCAGGACCTCGCGTCTGTACAACGCGGTCCTGGCACCTGCTGGAGATGAGCTTGGCCCCAGGGGAGGTCACACGTGATAGAGATGAGGATGCTGACGGCAAAGAGAGACGTGGTTATCTGTCCCTCTCGATAAAGATAGCCATACTCCTCTCTCCCTAGCTTTTCTGTCATTTCACCCTCTGGACAGTGGGTCGTCTTTTGCCACGCTCCTGTGTAGCGGGAGTGGCGGCAGTTCCCTCGCTAGCAGTACATGTAAGTGTAGTACAGTGAGCAGGTGCATCACACGCGATCCTGTGTAGCGGGAGTGGCGGCAGTTCCCTCGCTAGCAGTACATGTAAGTGTAGTACAGTGAGCAGGTGCATCACACGCGATCCACTCAACGGACCAGGGGAGCGGGTTTTTTTAATGTGAAAGAGGTGAGTGCTCACGACGAGCGCCTGCGTGGATAGGTTCAGTTGGGAGAAAGCTGTGGGCTTCGCGAGCGCTCGCCGTGAGCGCTCGCCTCTGATCGTTTTTTTAACACCTTTCGAAATGCAAGACTCGAGACCCCCCTAGTTCAGGCAAGCCTCAAGCTGACCAAACCTCTCGGAGCTGCAGCTCTCAACCTCCCTGCAATCGCCTGGACAGAGTGGACACCGTGGGGGGAATCACATCCCAGAGAAAGATGTCCAGCCAGAAACGCTACGTGCAACAACTGCAGGAAAAGAGGCCAGTATAAGACTGTCTGTCGAAGTCGCAGGAGAAACGTCCGTGAACTGACAGAAGACTTTGAGAACTTCCACGTGTGTGAAGACGACGAGAGTGGTAGCACCCACTTCCTGGGATCCATCCACAACAACTCTGATGACGTGTGGAGCGCCACAGTGGACGTCCAAGGACAGCCAACGAGCTTCAGGCTGGACACGGCTGCCTCTGTCACTGTTGTAAGCAGTGAAGAGCCTTGGCTACAAGAGAAGCAGCTGCAACCTCCAGACACCACCCCACGTGGACCAGGAGGAGCAACATTCTCCCCACTGGGATCCTTGCAGGCTACTCTGTGCTGCCATGGCAGAGCGATGCAGGAAAAAGGCTACCTCCTCCGCGGGCAGCCCTACTCACTCCTCAGCAGATGGGACTGTGTTACACTTGGTGTCGTCCAGCGAATCGACGCTATCCAAGATCAAACTCCTTCCAGGCAGTCAAGCGTCAAGGCAGCTCCCTCGTCACGGCCCACCTTGCAGCAAGAATGTCCTGCTCTCCTTTCTGGCCCGGGACAATTCAACATGTTGCGAAGAAATGTGAAATGCTTGACATGCTTGCGGATATGAGTGTAATGCAAAAGTGCCATGCGGAAGGTTCGAGGGGGGGCTTTCCCTCCTTTGTCTGTAAGAGGGGGTGGAGGCGATCTCTGCCTGGTCAGCGCACAGAGGGTCAGGGGGTCAGAATGAGTCAGCGCCTCCTTTGTCTGTGGAGGGGTGGGTGGGGGGCGATTTGATGCTCCCCCTTGCTTCCCTGCGAAGTAGGCGTCTGACCACCGATTGGCCCTCGAGTATGCTGGCGTGGCAGAACAGAGGTCGCTGGGAAATACCCTCGGACCCAAAGCACGGCACTATATATTCGTATGTACATGAGCAACGAGAGGGGTGAACGAGAGCAGACGAGACTAGACCGGAGGTGAGAAGAGACTAAGGTGAGGGGCTGTCGAGTGCTTGGAAGGCTGTCGGTGCCGTATTGAGGCGCAGCCTGAGCAGCACGAGTGACCACTGTGGGTGCACGAGTGATTGCTAGAAGCGCTGACCAGTCCGGGAATAAACATCCTGTAGAAAACACACGCCTGTCCTGCTTCTACTTTCCTGGCACGAGCTGGGACGGACCGCAAGTCACAGACCACGTGCACGCAACATTGGTTCCCAGACCACGTGTACGTAACAAACACAATGCACGAGATGATACTTCAGGACAGAGCTCAACCTGTCTGTATGTATGCTCCAAGAAGGGTCCCTCATGCCCTGATTCCCCTGCAAGGTGGAGGCAGAACTCGACAACATGATACGCCAAGGTGTTATCTCACCTGTCAGCGAGCCAACCATTTACTTACTTACTTACTTACGCCTATGACCCCTCCTGGGGCATAGGCCGCAAACAAGGGTTCTCCAACCATCCCGGTCCTGAGCAATCTTTTCCAACTGTCCCCAAGAGTGGCCTGTTCTCTTGACATCGGCGTCCAGGTCTCGACGCCAACTGTTTCGAGGTCTACCTCTCTTTCTCTTCCCTTGTGGGTTCCATGAAAGGGACTGTCTGGTGCTGTTTGAGACCGGTTTGCGTAATGTGAGCCAACCAGTTAGAGCTCGGGAATTGTAGTCGTGCCCACATCCAACAAAACTGCGCGCATCTGTGCAGACCTCACACAGCTCAACAAGGCGGTGCAGAGAGAAATCCACCCGATGTTTTCAGTGGATGAAAGCTTAGCAAAAACTCGCCAAGGGCAAAGTATTCACCAAGCTGGATGCCCAGAGTGGTTTCTGGCAGATACTCCTCTACCCAGAATCTTGTCTCCTCACCACCTTCAGCACCCCCTTTGGGCGCTTCTGTTTCAAACGTCTTCCCTTCGCTATCAGTTCCGCACCTGAAATCTCCAGGGGAACCGTGTCTCAAATCCTCCAGCAGCAGCTAGCAGGCCAGCAAGAACATCAACAGTGTCAGATGTGTCACTAGAGCAACAGCCACCATCACCTGCACGACCAGCTACTCCTGTGCGACCAACAGCAGCACTGGTGTCATCAGTCCCATCTTTCATGCTTCTGCACATAGTTCTGCATTAAGGTAGTCCTCGGGTGTTTGGTATCACGTTTAAGATTGGTTACATTGTACTGGATGAATAAGCACTTCTTGTGCGACTCAAATGGGAGGGTTTTGATGCCTTCTTGTAGGGTTTTTAAATCTTCCCTGTGCGTTTACCGTGTTACTCCATGGATGCCGTTTCCTTTCCAGCACAGATGGATGGATGGATGGATGGATGGATGGGTGGGTGAGTGGATGGATGGATAGATGGATGGATAAAAGGACGGTTGGATGGATGGATAGGATGGATGGATGGATGGATGGATGGATATAGTTTACAGGCCTTTCAGCTGTGAACACTATTTATGGCCACAATGTTAATTCTGCTAGATATATTTTTTTAACAAGATTACCTCAAAAGAAGTAAACAGAGAAATATGAAAATCACAATATAGACAGAAGAAAACTCAAAGATAAAAACAACAATGAGAATCTTTCAAAAACTGTATTACAGCCATGGAATCTGAAACAATTTCAGGAAGATTGTTGCACCCTACCCACAAATGTGCAAGTTGGGGATACTCCTCCCCTCAATCTGCATGCAACTTTCTCTCACCCGGTCACATGGGCATAAATCATTCCTAACTCTACAGCATGCCCTCAAGGCTTCAGAATCAAGCTGAGGAAAGAGGATGAAGTCAAACTACTCTTTCTCTTGAAAATGTCAAGTTCAAGCCAACTTAAAAAACAAAACAAGTCCCATCTGCTGTGGTGTGACGGGTTTATTGATGTGCATGTTCTACATCT
Source organism: Theodoxus fluviatilis (assembly GCA_034096865.1). Taxonomy (NCBI): domain Eukaryota; kingdom Metazoa; phylum Mollusca; class Gastropoda; order Cycloneritida; family Neritidae; genus Theodoxus; species Theodoxus fluviatilis. Next base: position 4,231 of record JAWQFJ010007741.1, read on the forward strand.
TGCAATCCACAGGCAGTGTTTCACATCACACACAGATGGGAGTCCCTGACTCCATGACCTGGAAAATTACAACCCTGCTCCCTCATATGCACTACATTTCTCCAACTTGATGCCTGAATGTCAGTCTTACACCAAGATTTATGGATCTTGACCCTTTGAAGACCTGTGGCTGACCTTTGTATTTCACTGCAGGGGGTCCCACAGCCCTCTATGAAATGAGTTGTGTGACAGACTGCATAGGTCAGGTATAAACTTTACCCCAGCAACTCACAGTGTGTGGGAATCAAGAAAACATCATTCCATATGGATACTGAAGCATTCTGGTCAAGTTGGACCATTCCACACTCACACACATTTTCTTGATACAAAAAAGCACTTGATCAATACAAATCCTATAGAAAAGCTTGCAGCACAACTACCTCAGTGTATTCCTACACTGCACTGCCATTAACACTGCCGCCTGACACCAGGAGAGGTGTCATCATACATGTAGACTGTCCCAGTGTATCACCAGCAGCAATGTCCACAGGCAGCCTGGTGATTCTACAGAAAACTCTCCACACAATTTGTCAGCATCACAGCTATGTCTCATTATGTACATGTAGATGAAAATATATCAAAACATTTTCTCATTAAATCAACTTGGGCATAATTGAAAAAGAAAAGTCAGCCTCAGAATTGATACAATACAAAAACTTAGGCATCCACTCTCTCTCAGTAAGGGACTCCACCCCCCCCCCCATATTCCTCATACTCTCCCTCATGCCCTCTCACCCCCATTCCTCATCCCCCCTCCCCATGCCCTCTCACCCTCCAATCCTCATTCCACCCCTCTCATCATCCCCCCCACCCCCCATTCTCTGTCCAGCCTACCTAAGGTTGTTCTTTATGATGTATAGTTGAAGTGAAGTTGAATCAAATTGTTTCAACTGAAGTTGTGTCAATTCAGTTCAGGTCAGGTCAATCCATGTCAAGTCAAAATAGTTCTGTTCCTTTCTACTTCATTCCATTCTCCTCTACTCAATTCCATTCCATTCAAGTCCATGACATCCAAGTCAAGTCAACCCTACTGAAGTCAATTCAGGTCAAATTTGTTTCATTCCATTCTTATTTTTTGCATATCATATAATCAGTTCTACTAATATCAGTTTAACTCAACTTGATTCAAATCAATCAAGTCCAGTCCAGTCCAGTCCAGTCCAGTCCAGTCCAGTCAAGTCCCTCCCAGCACAGACTGCAGCAGCCTGACCAGGTCCCCAGTCATCCCCATCTGCTGGCCGCTCTGCACCTCCACCTCCACTCTTGCCCCAGTGTCAGTCTCTGGATACACACAGACAAACGGCCACAGAGGAGTGGACAGGTCAACATCACTGGACCCCAGCACCTGCATGGCACCCACATCAATGACGTGCATGCGTGCTGTGGCAGTGTCCAGCAGCAGACCCAGGGTCACGTCCACAGGGCTGTGGGGGTTGTAAGGACACAGGGCTTTTGCAGAGATGACTTGGCTCCTGTAGACTGCACCAGCACGGACTTGGCCTTGCCTGGTCCAGATCACCACAGAGAGGACAGTCTTGTCAGTGTCACACACCCCTGTGTTGCCAGGCCAGGCCTGCAGTGCCTGCTGAGTGGCCACACCAAACTCACACAGAGCCTTTACATCTACAATCTTGGGTTTTGGTGAAGCCTTGCACCTCACCTGCCAGTAGCTGGATATGCCTGGAAAAAGGAATAGAGGGAAAAAATCCCACGTTTTTATATCATGGATGGATGGATGGGTAGATGGATGGATGGGTAGGTGGATGGATGGATGGATGGATGGATGGATGGATGGATGGATGGATGGATGGATGGATGGAAGGAGTGAGTTTTACTGCCTATCAGTGTGTGTAGGCTATGTAAGGCCACTGATAACAGCAATCACCAGAGCTGGTTAGAAAAGGAGCAAGTCCAGTCATGATTTCCCCAGTTCTTTTCCTCTTGCAAATCACACAGGGAGATGTCATCAGTCAATTCTTACCCCCAAGCCACAGGGGAATTTATACTGTGTCTTCCACACACCTTTACATGCGATGTGATGTTAGCATGATCTACAAGTTGTTCAATATTCCTTTGTATGAGACTCATTCAGCAGAATCATACATCATTACATATGCCAAAATTGGTGACAAACCATTTTGCTTCACATTGAAGTAACTAAATAGGTGTTTTCTCCATGAAATATCCAATATCATTCAACAAGGACAAAAAATAAAGATGTAAACATGCACATTACACAGTACAAAAACCATCCATGTGCAGTTGCAGTGACATGCTGCACAAGAAACACAAGAGGAAAGTTTCCTCTTCCATACTCTACCAGTAGACAACAGTGACATATGACCTTGAACCCTTGAAAAAGAATTTGCAAAAATCTTACCCACCTGTGGCTACCTGCATCGGACCAATCCGATTGCCTATACCACGCGGCCGCCGTTGCCGGGGCAGCAGGAGTTATCTCCCCTGTCCTGCAGGCGCCGGGTATAAATACCGCAGGTAGCCACGGTCCAGGCCTCTTTTTGACTTTCGTGCGCTGTGTGCGTTTCGCTGGCATGTGGATACCTCATGCTTGGATTACCTCTGCTCTGTGTAGCTGTAGAGAGTTTGCTTTCTCCTGCGTTTTCTTCGCTGAGAGTTTCAGGGAAGTATAACGCTTGGTTTGGTGTCAGTGACGCGTTTTAGCGTTTGTTTTGATACCTTGAGTGCACCTGCCCTTTCGTTTGGTTGGCGTGTGGTGTCTCTGTTTGTTCTGGCGGCGACTTGCTCGTGTTTTGCTGTTGTTAGCTTGTCGTCGCGTTTGGGCGGTTCGCGTGGTTCGCTTGGCTGCTTGTGGGTGGCTGGGGCGCCATTTGCGTTCTGTCATGGCGGACTTTTCCGTCGCACCGCGTGTTCGCGGTGTCGCGAATGCTGGTGTGGCCTCGGGGGCGACCCCAGGGGTGGAGGGGCGTTCTCGGGTTTTGCGAGAACGGTCTTCCTCCCTCCCTCCTGCGGGTTCGTCCACGCGTAGGTCGGTGTTGAGGGCAGCAGCTGCTTTTCCTGTTTCGTCAGGTGAGCCGGCGGGCTGTCGTGTTGCATTGGTTTTTTCTTGCCTGTTTGCGGTAGCTGTTGCTAACCACTCTTAGGTATGGCGTTTGCCTTGTCGCTCTCCGTGTAGAGGCGACAGGGTAGCGGCGGCGCCGGCATGGCGGATGCGAGTGGGGTGGAGTGAGTTCTCGTTCCACTGACTGAACGAGGTGTTCTCTACCCTCTCCTTTCCGTCTGCACGGGGTTTTGGGTCTTTCTTTCTTTCTCGCGAGGTGGCCGCTGTTTTGGTGGTTGCAGTTGTAACTGGCGGTGCGTTTGTCGCACGCTGTTGTTACTGTACTCTCACTCAGAGGCCATTTTTTTCGCTCAGTACTTGGTGTACACGCGTGTTGGCTACTGTGAAATGGCGGGTTGGTGGCCAGTAGTTTTCTACTGCCAACGGCTTGTTTTTTTTTTCTTGTGTGTAAAAAATTCTGCTTGTCGTTGCTTTGGGATTGCTTGTAGCTGGTTTGCACTTCCCCTTCGCTGGGAGCTTGGGGGAAGTATTGCCGCTGTTTGGCGTCATTGACGTTTGTGTGGATTTGCCATTTAAACGCTTGTGTGTGAGTTTGAGAATTGGACGCTTGACGTTGATGTGCAAGCGCTAGTTCGCGGTTGTGTTGGTGTGTCGTTGCTCGTCGAAATGGGCTACGACGGTCTGGTGTTAGTTTCGCTATGCGCGTTAGGGCGGCCTTCCTTCACGCTAGGCGTGAGGGTGGCGTGCGCTATCTGGCGTTGACAAGGTTGTGGCACCGAGGTCGGAGGTACGCAGGAAATTCTCGCTCTTTTTATGGAGTGCAGTGTTTCTTGCTTTCCTTTCTCCTTATGCTTGCGTCCACTGCGGGGGTGTATGGCTTGGTTGTTGTCTTCGCGTGGCGTGCTTTTTCCGACGGCGTTTCCTGTCTTGATAGGTGGATGCTGCGGAGTTCGGCTCTTGGGCACCGCTGTAGGTTGTTAGGCCCAACACTTCGGCTGCTAGATGGTGGACGCTGTGCTGGGCCTGCATTTGCTGCTTTCTCTGTTGGTTGTGACTGAGTGGTGCGAGGTGGGGGTTCTAGCCCGGCCCCTCCCCTGTCCCGTGCATGTGGGAGAGGCGTTTGCTGTCTTCTCCTCTTCTGTTTCTTTCCGCGGGTCAGACCGCGGTTTAGTTTTGCTTTCAGCTAACACTGCCTGGTCCGGTCTGCATGCCGTCTCTCCCCCTGTGCGATCCTCTGTGCCCAGCCCTCCGCTCCCATGCGGTCGAGCTCCTCGGTTGGGTTACGACGGAGCGTTGCCACCGGCCTTTCAGCTAACACTGCCTGGTCCGGTCTGCATGCCGTCTCTCCCCCGGTGCGATCCTCTGTGCCCAGCCCTCCGCTCCCATGCGGTCGAGCTCCTCGGTTGGGTTACGACGGAGCGTTGCCACCGGCCTTTCAGCTAACACTGCCTGGTCCGGTCTGCATGCCGTCTCTCCCCCTGTGCGATCCTCTGTGCCCAGCCCTCCGCTCCCATGCGGTCGAGCTCCTCGGTTGGGTTACGACGGAGCGTTGCCACCGGCCTTTCAGCTAACACTGCCTGGTCCGGTCTGCATGCCGTCTCTCCCCCTGTGCGATCCTGTGCCCAGCCCTCCGCTCCCATGCGGTCGAGCTCCTCGGTTGGGTTACGACGGAGCGTTGCCACCGGCCTTTCAGCTAACACTGCCTGGTCCGGTCTGCATGCCGTCTCTCCCCCTGTGCGATCCTCTGTGCCCAGCCCTCCGCTCCCATGCGGTCGAGCTCCTCGGTTGGGTTACGACGGAGCGTTGCCACCGGCCTTTCAGCTAACACTGCCTGGTCCGGTCTGCATGCCGTCTCTCCCCCTGTGCGATCCTCTGTGCCCAGCCCTCCGCTCCCATGCGGTCGAGCTCCTCGGTTGGGTTACGACGGAGCGTTGCCACCGGCCTTTCAGCTAACACTGCCTGGTCCGGTCTGCATGCCGTCTCTCCCCCTGTGCGATCCTCTGTGCCCAGCCCTCCGCTCCCATGCGGTCGAGCTCCTCGGTTGGGTTACGACGGAGCGTTGCCACCGGCCTTTCAGCTAACACTGCCTGGTCCGGTCTGCATGCCGTCTCTCCCCCTGTGCGATCCTCTGTGCCCAGCCCTCCGCTCCCATGCGGTCGAGCTCCTCGGTTGGGTTACGACGGAGCGTTGCCACCGGCCTTTCAGCTAACACTGCCTGGTCCGGTCTGCATGCCGTCTCTCCCCCTGTGCGATCCTCTGTGCCCAGCCCCTCTGCTCCCATGCGGTCGCGCTCTGTGGTTGGGTCACGATGTCAGCTCACGTTGTGGCCAGTTCCCGCGCCCTTGGATAGTGGCGTGATGTGGCTTTCTGTGGGAAGGCGTTCCACGGACAGGTACGTATTGTGCGGTCAGTTGTGGCCAGTTCCCGCGCCCTTGGATAGTGGCGTGATGTGGCTTTCTGTGGGAAGGCGTTCCACGGACAGGTATGTATTGTGCGGTCAGTTGTGGCCAGTTCCCGCGCCCTTGGATAGTGGCGCGATGCGGCTTTCTGTTGGAAGGCGGTCCCACGCTCCTCACGGGTCGAGCTCCTCGGGACAGGTATGTATTGGACGCTCACGGAAGGCGGTCCCGCGCTCCCCTCGGGTCGAGTCCTGGTGCGATGTGAACGGGGCAGAGCCTTGCTCCCGGCCCTTCAGCTCACGCTGTCGGGTCCGGTGAGCCCGCCGCCCTCTTTCCTGTGCGTTCCTCTGGGGTCGAGTTCTGCGGTGGGGTTACGGCGGTGCGTTGTCACCGGCCTTTCAGCTAACACTGCCTGGTCCGGTCAGCATGCCACCTCTCCCTCTGTACTCCTCTGTGCCCCACTCCTGCCCTTCCTTGGGTTCGGACGGGGCGGTGCGTCGTCTGCACCATGTTTACGGTGGTGTGCGTTTTGCAGTCTCCCAGCGCCGCAGTGTGCTGTCCGGCCGCTTGGCGGGCGTGCCGGCGGATCAGCACGCCGCTTTCGTTCCTGTGCGTTCTTCTGTGCCCCGTCCCTGCGCTCCCGCGCGGTCGAGCATGTCGGTGCAGCACAGTCCTGTGCTTCGTCTCCGTGCTCCCCGGGGGTCGGGGGTCCTCGGGTCAGCGCTTTTCCCCTGACTGTCGGCACCATCGGTCTGTGGATCGTGGTCCACGTTCTCCAGTGCGGAGGGGGGAGGGGCGTCTTCTCTCTCTGGGTCTGTTTCTCGAGCTCGGGGGGGGGGGGGGCTTCGGGAGAGCGTTGCGTCTGGCCGTTCAGCGGTTGCTGTTTGGCCCGATGTGTGCGCCGCCTTTCCTGCTCAGGCTCTAGTGCCACGCCCTCGCACTCTCGACATGTCGAGTGGGGAGGGGTGGCACAGGCGTGAGTCTGTGTTCTCTGGCTCAATGGTTTCGGGCTCTCGGCCAGATGCCTTTGCTCGGTCGTGGTCGGGCATGGCAGTCTACGCTTTCCCTTCCACGCGCCTTCTTCCGAGGGTATTGGCTCCGGTCGCCCTAGAGCGTCCTCGCCTGTTCTGGTGGCGCCGTTCTGGCCTGTAGCTTCCTGGTTCCCTGTTCTGCTAGCTCTGGCGGATGGGGAGCACATCGAGCTTCATCTCTGGTGCACTCTGGTGCAGCCTCGTGCGGGAATTGGTCATCCGAAGGTTCACTTGTTGCCACTTCTGCTTGGCTTCTTTCTCCTGCGGGTTCACTTGGCTGCTCTCGTTTGTGGCGCACATCCTATGTCACTGTTTGGGCATGCGCTCTCGTGTTATCTGGTCCGAACTCAGTCCCGTCGTCTGCGGGACCGACGACTGTTTCTGCCACTTACACGTCGTCGTGCTCAGGTGTCTTCGATGTTTTTCTTGCTGGATACGTGTTTTTTCGCGGAGGCATACGCTTATGCGTTTCCTCCTGCTGGTGCCTCTTGGACTCATGAACTCTGCATGGGTGCCTTCTCTGTAACGTTTGCCACGGATGTTTCTTTGGCTTACCTTATGGGACGGCCTGCTGGCGCAGTGACTGTGTTCCCATGCACTAACTGCGTGATCGAGTTCTTCGTTCCATGGCGTCACAGTGGTTGTGGCGCGTTCGGCTCTTAGTGTGTGATGGTGAGTTTTTTCCTTTTGTTCGGTGCTTATGCACAACCCACCTCCCAGGGTTGGGTAATCATGTCACTGTTGTCTACTGGTAGAGTATGGAAGAAGAAACTTTAAGAAATTTAAACTAATTTCTATGTTTCCCTGACATACTTACCAGTAGACAACGGACGGTCCCTCCCGCCTCCCTGTTTGTGCATTGCTGGGGTTATCTCCACGTGTCAAAAAGAGGCCTGGACCGTGGCTACTGCGGTATTTAGACCCGGCGCCTGCAGGACAGGGGAGATAACTCCCGCTGCCCCGGCAACGGCGGCTGCGCGGTATAGGCAATCGGATGGTCCGATGCAGGTAGCCACAGGTGGGTAAGATTTTTGCAAATTCTTTTTCGAGGGTTCAAGGTCATATGTCACTGTTGTCTACTGGTAAGTATGTCAGGGAAACATAGAAATTAGTTTAAATTTCTTAAAATTTTAATGAATAGAAATGAAGTTGTGCTCATCACACACACATATACACCATACATGCATGCAGAAACAGACATCCCCTGTTAAAAGCATATGTGCTTACATATGGATGGATGAACACTACATGTATGCATATATGCATGTAATCACACTCATGCACCCACTTTTCATATGAAAGCACATAATTATTTACATATCTCTACATCACAAGCAAGCAAAGTCTGTCTTGCACACATGTACAGGGCTCACACACACACACAGATACACACAGACATACAGACACACACAAACACACACAGACATACACACACACACATACACACACACACACATACACACACACAGACACACACACACACACACACAAACACGAACAGGAACACACACAAATACACACACACACACACACACACACACACAAACATGAATACGAACACACACAAATACACACACACACACACACACAGACATACACACACACATACACAAATACACATAGATATATACACACACACACACACAAACACACACACAAACACAAATGCATTTACACACACACATACACACACACAAACACAAACACACACACTAATACAAACACACACACACACACAAATACAAACACACAAATACAAACACACACACACACACACTGTTTACCTGCCCTGCAGTGCCCACAACCTGACGCGTGTCAGATCTGTCTCTCGTGCGTCTTTTGGGGTCAGGTGGAGATGATCAAAGACGTGCTAAAAAAAAATTCTCAAAGTCATCACTCACATTAAATTAATCTAATAGCACAAGTTATATGTCATTCATTTTCTAACACCACACTAGCTCGTCTTTTTTATAGGGAAAAGATTTGTTTATGTTTTTGTTTATTCCCGTGGCAATTTCCTGAACATTACAAAAGTGGACGGTAAAAGGTGACCCTAAGGGAAGCTGATGAACAAGTTTATCGAATGATATATTCTCAATTGCAAGATCTAGCATTAAAACCATGCATTTGGGTGCTTCAAAGAGGGAGGGAGGGAGGGAGTTTTATGGCCCATCAGCCGTTGTAGGCTATAGGTAATATTGACGCCAAAGTTTTCTCTGGTCCTTTATTCCCTTAGCGCCGCTCAGTCACTGTAGTGCCGAAACCAAATACCCCCTTCCACGCCAGCCGGTCACTGTAGTGCCAGCGAGTGACCCACATGGGTCTGGCCTCAGAATCCTCGTTTATAGCAGAGCCTGGCCCTGACCGTGAGAACCTGTCCCTCCTTCCCACGACACGGAACATGCTGACACATGCATTTACACATCTGGTCTCAAAAATATCCTGGGTTTTCACTCTTATTCGAGATGGCGATGCAGGAGTAAGAAGTCTAAAAATATTCCAGAAGTGGGGATCCCAGTACATTCAAAACTCCGGCTGCACAGGGAGTGTAGGGTTTTGGCACTACAGTGACCAGCTCCACAGGGAGTGTAGGGTTTTGGCACTACAGTGACCAGCTCCACAGGGAGTGTAGGGTTTTGGCACTACAGTGACCAGCTCCACAGGGAGTGTAGGGTTTTGGCACTACAGTGACCAGCCGGCGCACAGGGAGAGTAGGGTTTTGGCACTACAGTGACCAGCCGGCGCACAGGGAGTGTAGGGTTTTGGCACTACAGTGACCAGCCGGCGCACAGGGAGTGTAGGGTTTTGGCACTACAGTGACCAGCCGGCGCACAGGGAGTGTAGGGTTTTGGCACTACAGTGACCAGCCGGCGCACAGGGAGTGTAGGGTTTTGGCACTACAGTGACCAGCCGGCGCACAGGGAGTGCAGGGTTTTGGCACTACAGTGACCAGCCGGCGCAAAGGGAGTGTAGGGTTTTGGCGCTACAGTGACCAGCCGGCGCAAAGGGAGTGTAGGGTTTTGGCGCTACAGTGACCAGCCGGCGCAAAGGGAGTGTAGGGTTTTGGCGCTACAGTGACCAGCCGGCGCAAAGGGAGTGTAGGGTTTTGGCACTACAGTGACCAGCCGGCGCAAAGGGGTTAAGGCCATTGATCACAATCACAAGAAATGGGAGGGTCATTTTTACCCCCAACCCACAGGGGGATGGATGGATGGGCGGAGTTTTATGGCCTATCAGATGGCCTTCAAGCATGGAAATCTCAAGAACAGTTTCGAGTAAACACAAATCAAGTCCCGATGTCCCCATGCATTCGGCTCTTATGAATCATGTAGGGAGACGGTGGGTCTATTCTGACCCCCAACCCAGAGGGAGGCCCACAGGGGGAGCCATAGAGGGCGCAAGACAGGAAACTCACCAGCAGGTGGTCCCAGTTCTGCATGAGGATGACATCTGCTTGGTCCACAACCAGCAGCTCTATGGAAGACAGGAAGTCAAAGTCCCGGTCTTTCTCTCTGAAAAGACACGTAGTCACACAATGGGCCAGTCCGTTTGAAACACAAAAAGATTACATTTTGTAAAAAAATCTGGATGAGAAACTGTGCAATATAAACATGAAGAATGTTAAAATTGACATGATTCAAAAATATTTTACATACTTTCTTTTAAAAAACAGTTATATATGTTTCCGATTGCAATTTTCATGTTAGTAATAAACAACTTTAGAGATCTTGACTTTGCATTTTGTTCTCCAACCTGACATTCTGGATTAGCCTACGATTGTAAAAGGGCTTATAAAAACCGCTGGCGCTGAACCTCCAGGTTTTGGAGAGAAAAAAAGAAGATCGGGTTCGAACCCGCAGCCTCCGAGAAAAGAGGAGGAAAAAACGCACACACACACAAACACAAAAAACCAGGTCGGGTTAGAACCCACAACCCCTCGAAAAAAGAGAAGAAGAAAAAAGTTTCAGCGCAGAATCGAACCTGGTCATGCATGACCAAGAGCCCAATGCTCTACCAACTGCGACATTGAAAACTTGTATGTATGTGAAGCATTTATAACGACCTTTTCATAAACCCCCGTGGTTTGTATTTTGCACTGTAAATTTTCGAAAAATGGATGATAGCATGAACTGTTTGGTATTTCATACTGATCTAACCCATCAACGTCAGTATTCTTCTCGTAGTATCGCATTTTGGCGTCTGCTGGTAGAGGTTCAACATATATCGAAGCGTTTTGCTGAAGTAGGAAAGATAACTCTGTTTGACTCGATGTCATTACGCTGAAATGGTCGTTGTCCCCAACATTTCCGGGTCAGGGATTGATTAAATCATCATATTTTTGTGACACTGAGACCAGACCATCAAAACAATTAGCACTAGGCCTTGAATCAAATCGTCGTACGAGATCTTACGTTGACTGCAAATGTACAACAGTGCCGCGTGATTGTGTCGACATTCAGTTAGTTCGCTGGGCGATTCCAGGCTTTTAACCAGCGAAGGCAACGACCTAGATGGTACATATACTTTACCGGTTTCACAAATGGACTGAATTTGACGCCAACACAGCGTAGTATCGCTTTTTTGCGTCTGCTGGTAGACGTTCATCATACAAAGAAGCCAAATGTACGAAATCCATTATCCTCAAAATTCTACTTGCAAATGACGTAACGTTATTAATGACGTCAAACATTACGCAATTTCGCCATTCCATGAACCGCGTATTTGGGGAGGCGCTCTGGAGTGTACGACCTTAAAAAACCACTTTCTCTTCAAGCCTCGATTCTGAAAATTTGATACATTCAATCGGACCTAACTTCCAGTTAGTGTGCAAAATCTCAAGGAAATCCGTCCAGTAGTTTTTGAGATATAAGTCGTGGAGTCGGGACAGACAGACACACACACAGACAGACACACACACACACACACAGACAGATAAAGTCTGTAGGACCTCCAGTAAACCTGGAGGGATAAAGTTTCATATCTATATTGTACAACTGTACAACTGCAATAACTTGCATGACTAATATCCCTCATCGCTGATGATGATGATGATGATGATGATGATGATGATGATTACTATAATCACACTATAGCTGCTGCTGCTGCCTCCCTCTCCTCCTCTACAGCTTACCCCTCAGCCTTTATGATGGTCCTCAGCCCAAGTGGGGAGGCGACGATGATGTCAGAGGCGTAGAAATTGGCGTAGAGGCGCAGGGATTTCTTGGCTACCCCGATGCCAAGGCGGAAGTGATCCTCATTGTTTCCACCAAAAGTTGCCTCGTAGTCCTCTGGTTAAAGGGAAGCAAATCACACTCAAAGACTAAATCAAACAAGTATGCTAAAGAGGTGCACCTTCTGCAGGCATATAACCCCTGATTATACCACGAAAAAATGAGATGTTGTAATAAACCAATCTTAATAGCACAAATATGTCATGGGGATACAAATCTTCTTTTTAAAGTTACAGCTTATATTTACACACACACACACACACACACACATGCACACACACATGCATGTATGCATACATGCATGCATGCAAAACAAGCAACATTTAATTGTCTCATCATGGAGCTATTGATATTCCTTACTATACAAACAAGAATTGACAACTCATCTGGGAAAAGATGACATCAAGGGATTAGTTAAGAAGCAACATGAGGCAGCACAGTTTCACACTAGTGTGGCTGAACAGACCTGGCTTCAGGCCTTTCCTGTAGCTCTCGTCCTCGTCCAAATGAAATTCCTTCTTGAATCTCTTCTGTCCACTTATCAGCAGCTGTAAACAGCAAAGACAGATAGAATTCACTGATTATCACTCACATGCAGTCCAAACTACCTGTTTCCAAGTTACAGGCACTACACACCACTTCGCAGGAGGAAAGAAAATGTTGTCAAGACAACCCCGAGATCTGTTCAAGAGTGTGCCGCAGTGTGCTTGCCTCCAGAGCACAGGATATTGGGGGAGTAGAGAATGCTGGTTGCAGTTTCTACTACTACTACTGCTGCTACAAATACTCCTACTTCTACTGCTACTATCAGAGCAGAGGATATTGGGGGAGTAGAGAATGCTGGTTGCAGTTTCTACTACTACTACTGCTGCTACAAATACTGCTACTTCTACTGCTACTATCAGAGCAGAGGATATTGGGGGAGTAGAGAATGCTGGTTGCAGTTTCTACTACTACTACTGCTGCTACAAATACTCCTACTTCTACTGCTACTATCAGAGCAGAGGATATTGGGGGAGTAGAGAATGCTGGTTGCAGTTTCTACTACTACTACTACTGCTGCTACAAATACTGCTACTTCTACTGCTACTATCAGAGCAGAGGATATTGGGGGAGTAGAGAATGCTGGTTGCAGTTTCTACTACTACTACTGCTGCTACAAATACGGCTACTTCTACTGCTACTATCAGAGCAGAGGATATTGGGGGAGTAGAGAATGCTGGTTGCAGTTTCTACTAATACTACTGCTGCTACAAATACGGCTACTTCTACTGCTACTATCAGAGCAGAGGATATTGGGGGAGTAGAGAATGCTGGTTGCAGTTTCTACTAATACTACTGCTACTACAAATACGGCTACTTCTACTGCTACTATCAGAGCAGAGGATATTGGGGGAGTAGAGAATGCTGGTTGCAGTTTCTACTACTACTGCTGCTGCTACAAATACGGCTACTTCTACTGTTACTATCAGAGCAGAGGATATTGGGGGAGTAGAGAATGCTGGTTGCAGTTTCTACTACTACTACTGCTGCTACAAATACTGCTACTTCTACTGCTACTATCAGAGCAGAGGATATTGGGGGAGTAGAGAATGCTGGTTGCAGTATCTACTACTACTACTGCTGCTACAAATACTCCTACTTCTACTGCTACTATCAGAGCAGAGGATATTGGGGGAGTAGAGAATGCTGGTTGCAGTTTCTACTACTACTACTGCTGCTACAAATACTGCTACTTCTACTGTTACTATCAGAGCAGAGGATATTGGGGGAGTAGAGAATGCTGGTTGCAGTTTCTACTACTACTACTGCTGCTACAAATACGGCTACTTCTACTGCTACTATCAGAGCAGAGGATATTGGGGGAGTAGAGAATGCTGGTTGCAGTTTCTACTACTACTACTGCTGCTACAAATACTGCTACTTCTACTGCTACTATCAGAGCAGAGGATATTGGGGGAGTAGAGAATGCTGGTTGCAGTTTCTACTACTACTACTGCTGCTACAAATACTGCTACTTCTACTGTTACTATCAGAGCAGAGGATATTGGGGGAGTAGAGAATGCTGGTTGCAGTTTCTACTACTACTACTACTGCTGCTACAAATACTGCTACTTCTACTGTTACTATCAGAGCAGAGGATATTGGGGAAGTAGAGAATGCTGGTTGCAGTTTCTACTACTACTACTACTGCTGCTACAAATACTGCTACTTCTACTGTTACTATCAGAGCAGAGGATATTGGGGGAGTAGAGAATGCTGCTAGCAGGACTACCACTGTAACCGCTACTCAGGACTGTTTGGGGTGTAGAGAATGCTGCTAGCAGGACTACCACTGTAACCGCTACTCAGGACTGTTTGGGGAGTAGAGAATGCTGCTAGCAGGACTACCACTGTAACCGCTACTCAGGACTGTTTGGGGAGTAGAGAATGCTGCTAGCAGGACTACCACTGTAACCGCTACTCAGGACTGTTTGGGGAGTAGAGAATGCTGCTAGCAGGACTACCACTGTAACCGCTACTCAGGACTGTTTGGGGAGTAGAGAATGCTGCTAGCAGGACTACCACTGTAACCGCTACTCAGGACTGTTTGGGGAGTAGAGAATGCTGCTAGCAGGACTACCACTGTAACCGCTACTCAGGACTGTTTGGGGAGTAGAGAATGCTGCTAGCAGGACTACCACTGTAACCGCTACTCAGGACTGTTTGGGGAGTAGAGAATGCTGCTAGCAGGACTACCACTGTAACCGCTACTCAGGACTGTTTGGGGAGTAGAGAATGCTGCTAGCAGGACTACCACTGTAACCGCTACTCAGGACTGTTTGGGGTGTAGAGAATGCTGCTAGCAGGACTACCACTGTAACCGCTACTCAGGACTGTTTGGGGAGTAGAGAATGCTGCTAGCAGGACTACCACTGTAACCGCTACTCAGGACTGTTTGGGGTGTAGAGAATGCTGCTAGCAGGACTACCACTGTAACCGCTACTCAGGACTGTTTGGGGAGTAGAGAATGCTGCTAGCAGGACTACCACTGTAACCGCTACTCAGGACTGTTTGGGGAGTAGAGAATGCTGCTAGCAGGACTACCACTGTAACCGCTACTCAGGACTGTTTGGGGAGTAGAGAATGCTGCTAGCAGGACTACCACTGTAACCGCTACTCAGGACTGTTTGGGGAGTAGAGAATGCTGCTAGCAGGACTACCACTGTAACCGCTACTCAGGACTGTTTGGGGAGTAGAGAATGCTGCTAGCAGGACTACCACTGTAACCGCTACTCAGGACTGTTTGGGGAGTAGAGAATGCTGCTAGCAGGACTACCACTGTAACCGCTACTCAGGACTGTTTGGGGAGTAGAGAATGCTGCTAGCAGGACTACCACTGTAACCGCTACTCAGGACTGTTTGGGGAGTAGAGAATGCTGCTAGCAGGACTACCACTGTAACCGCTACTCAGGACTGTTTGGGGTGTAGAGAATGCTGCTAGCAGGACTACCACTGTAACCGCTACTCAGGACTGTTTGGGGAGTAGAGAATGCTGCTAGCAGGACTACCACTGTAACCGCTACTCAGGACTGTTTGGGGAGTAGAGAATGCTGCTAGCAGGACTACCACTGTAACCGCTACTCAGGACTGTTTGGGGTGTAGAGAATGCTGCTAGCAGGACTACCACTGTAACCGCTACTCAGGACTGTTTGGGGAGTAGAGAATGCTGCTAGCAGGACTACCACTGTAACCGCTACTCAGGACTGTTTGGGGAGTAGAGAATGCTGCTAGCAGTACTACCACTGTAACCGCTACTCAGGACTGTTTGGGGAGTAGAGAATGCTGCTAGCAGGACTACCACTGTAACCGCTACTCAGGCCTGTTTGGGGAGTAGAGAATGCTGCTAGCAGGACTACCACTGTAACCGCTACTCAGGACTGTTTGGGGAGTAGAGAATGCTGCTAGCAGTACTACCACTGTAACCGCTACTCAGGACTGTTTGGGGAGTAGAGAATGCTGCTAGCAGTACTACCACTGTAACCGCTACTCAGGACTACCCTCACCACTGCCACCTGACACAGTCGCAGGAAGGCTTATCCGCGGGGCGAGCAGAACAAGAGTTCGGCCTCCGTGACAGTCCTCTAGATCTTGACGCCCTTGAAATGCCGCACATGCACACCAGCGCAGACATCATGTAAGAGGTGAAGTTTGAAGGCGTGAGTTTTCATGACGTGAGAGACAATCTGCCTTGCAGTTCCACACTGACATCTTGGGGTAGATGCTGGTTGGAAATGCAGACTGGTTTTGCCATGGAGTCTCTAGTGTGCCAACATTCTGTCTACAGGGAAACTGGCGTCGAAATAAGAATTGCTATCTCGGGGGAAATATTCCACCCCAGACACAGCCACCCTCATTCTCTTGCAGTTACCTTTCTTACCTGACTGGTGTTGTAGTGGCTGCCTTCGTATCTAACCTTCGTCGGAAAACAGTTGCAATATTGATTCGTGTTGATGAACGGGGAACTTGTTCATTTTTTCAGACAACAATAACAATCTGAATTGTTCTCAGAAAGTCTTCGTTGTTTCGTAGCATGTAAACTGAGCTTCATAAAACATCTAGATAAGGAATGTGTGACTTTTAAAAGAAAAAATGTTCATGGATAAATTATAAATGCCATTGCCATTTTAAAGCATCCCATTGTTCATTTCGAAACGTTCACGCATATTTTCATAGTGAAACTGTCGCGCTTTTTTGTTATTGTTGTTGTGTTTTCACGCATTTTTATGTTTGAAATGTTCTCGCCGTTTTCATGATGAAACTTTTACGTAATTTTCATTTTTAAACTTTGACACATTTTTCATTTTCAAACTTTTACGCATTTTTAATTTGAAGCTTTCACAAGTAATTTTCATTTTCAATGTTATGCACTTTTTCATTTGAAAATTTTCAGTTTTGTGTGGAAACGTTCATACTTTGCATCGTCTACATGGCATGTCCCGCATGTGCCGTCAAATCACTGCTCTCTGGCGAGAAGTGACGGGACAATTAGCACGCGAACAGCGACTTCCACTGGGCGGTCAGGGGTCATTACTCTCTGCTCATTGGGCCCTGATGGCGCAGTGTCAGAGGTAAGGGATGGTCAGTGTCCGGAGCTTTGTCAAGCTTGGTCGACACCCAATGATCAGCGTTGAGATGCGGCCTTCCCAGGGGAAGCAGACAACACTTGGCATGATAAACACGGCATCCAGTACTTGCTCCAAGACATGGAGCAATTGGGCAGTCTGATAAAAGCTGCTCTCTCTGACTCCTCCGGGACCAGCAGGAAGTGGGGTAGAAAGTCCTCAGTGCTGATCGAGTCTCCGGGCGTGAGAGCGGGGCGGACTGCTGCAGACTTGCAGGATGGTGTCAAGACAAAGCGGGGACAACGAGGCCCTTGGGAGCACCTCTGTGATTGGAAGCGAGTTGCGGAAGTTGGCGGTGAGGAGCGATGGGAAGATGGTTATGGAAGCAAACAGAATGGGAAAGTCTTTCTTGTTGCCTTTGTAGAACATGGCTTGTGCGGTAAAAGACCCAAGACCAAAGGCAACAGTGCAAGCAGTGCAAATGGACTCCAAATGAATCGCCAACCACCATGCGTTCTCTTCCTTTAGGGTGACACAAGAGGTGGCCAAACTGAATAATATTTGGTGAAGGAGGTTGGCGATGACGACGACGTCGACGACGACGACGGCGGCGACGACGACGACGACGACGACGACGACGAAGAAGAAGAAGAAGAAGAAGAAGAAGAAGAAGAAGAAGAAGAAGAAGAAGAAGAAGAAGAAGAAGACAGCAGTGAAGTCGGAGGACGAGGACCAGAACCAATGCAGACAACACTCCTGATGTCTTCCCTTGAATGTGTAGAGCCTGTCTTTGGGTCTCTGCATGAGTAGCCCCGTATACGACCCATTGTGTGCCTGTGTGTGTGCGTGTGTGCTTTGTGTGTACATATGTATATATGTATGTGTGTGTGTGTGTGTGAGAGAGAGAGAGAGAGAGAGAGAGAGAGAGAGAGAGAGAGAGAGAGAGAGAGAGAGAGAGAGAAGAGAGAGAGAGAGAGAGAGAATAGGAAAGAGAGAGAATAGGAGAGAGAGAGAATAGAAGAGAGAGAGAATAGGAGAGAGAGAGAAGAGGAGAGAGAGAGAGAGAGAGAGAGAGAGAGAGAGAGAGAGAGAGAGAGAGAATGAATAGGAGACAATATCCGACACTCTACCTCCATCTCTTCCTTCAAATCCAACCTCAAAATCTACCTTTTTCAGCAATATTACTTGTGAATTCGTTAGAATCCTGCCGCAACCCCCCCCCCCCCCCTCCTCTACCCCCACGTACATCTTGACATCTGTGTAAATATTTGTATAGTATATTGTCAGTCTGACTGTGTACATCTGAATGCATGTGTTTGACTATGACTGGATGACTAAATGTATAGACTGTGTGTTGTATGTTTATTTTGTATATGTATGTATATATGTTACGCGCTTAGAACCTCGGGAAAGGCGCTTTATAAGTATAATAAATTATTATTATTATTAAGAGAATATGAGAGAGAGAGAGAATAGGAGAGAGAGAAAAGAGAGAATAGGAGAGAGAGAATAGGAGAGAGAGAGAGAATAGGAAAGAGAGAGAATAGGAGAGATAGAGAAGAGAGAGAGAGGAATAGGAGAGATAGAAAGAGAAAGAGAAAGAGAGAGAGAGAGAGAGAGAGAGAGAGAGAGAGAGAGAGAGGATGGACGATGACGTCACCAAGTCCGTGTGACGTGTGATGTACTGTCCATTTCACGGTCCATTTCTGTCTGCCTCCACTCCCTGGCACGCCCGTCTCTACCCGCTGTCTTGGCTGTTGCTGCAAGTTCTCACCACCACCCCTCTGTCTCCCCACCCCCATCCCTCTGTCTCCCCACCCCCACCCCTCTGCCCTCTTCCTGTCTGCTGCCTTGCAGTGTCCAGACACTTCCTTGGCTACGGCACGCGCTCCATTAGGGACCGAGCACTCTCCCCCCCCCCCCCCCCCCCCCCCACCTCCCTCCCCCAACCCCACCTTAGCATCAAGCAAACATCCCCCTACCCAGCCCCTTCGTTCGCAATTCCTTTCCTTCCCTCCATCCATTGACTGGAACCGTTCTTCATTCAGGCACGTTTTCCATTTACAGATTCTCTCTGCCCCACTATCCTCCCAGCCCTACCCCGCCCCTCCCTCACCCCCCTTTCCTCACCCCCATATGTTTCCAAGTCCACCATCTTTGGCTCTCGAACCCTCGCCAATATATCTCAAAATGCCGTGGTTGAAATGTTTCAAGAAAAAAAGTTGTCAAGGAACCAGTTCAGGCCCACAAGAAGGGGACGATGAAGTAGTGGAGGTCCTGGGAGGGCCAGCGTCGCTTCCCCTCGTTCCCAGTGACCACACCAGTGGGACGTTTGCGTTCCAACACATGATGTGGAAAAGGCATAGCAGCTTTGCCCTGCAGAGTTTTCCGTGGACGAGAGAGCTGTGTGCAGTGAGTGCCGTGGTCTGGACAGCACACCCCGTGCAGTGTGAGCAGCCTCGAGCAG
Organism: Theodoxus fluviatilis; assembly: GCA_034096865.1. Classification (NCBI taxonomy): domain Eukaryota; kingdom Metazoa; phylum Mollusca; class Gastropoda; order Cycloneritida; family Neritidae; genus Theodoxus; species Theodoxus fluviatilis. The sequence goes on from JAWQFJ010007741.1 coordinate 23,543, forward strand.
GGAGTCCTCCATCTTGCATCATTCCGCGTTTGACTCACCAGGCCTTTCCTGTGTTTCGGGCCATCAGTGTGTTTCGGGTGAGAACGCATACGCTGTTCTTCCCTTCCTTTTTATGTCGTTTCTCGTTATTCATGCTGCTCTAGTTCAAATAAAACTTAACCTGAGTACGTCGAAAGTGTTCAATGTAAAATAGCTCCTGTATTATGTATATTTTCTATCGTTAATAAACGTTTCATCAACATTCAAGAATGTGATGTGTCAGAGTCTTTTAAGACGCCAGGACAGAATGGAGCGAGAGGACGAACACTAGAACTACCACTCTTGGGCATTTGCGTTCCCTGTTCACGTGTCTGTCACCTTGGAATTTTTCACTCCATTCCGTCACACACCCGTAGTCATGGCAACAAACAAAGGGTCCGTCAGTAGGGTCATAGTCACGTTTTCCACTCGGAATGTGAGCAGGTCAGTCTTCGCCTTCTCCTGTCTCACCACACTTGTCATGTCTTTCTTGCAGCTCTGTCTTCCTCCTTGCAGCCCTGTCTTCCTCCTTGCAGCCATGTCTCCCTCCTTGCCGAGGCGGAAGAGGGCCATCATTATCGATAGCAGCAGCAACAACTCCCGGACAAACAGAAAGAAACGAAGAGACAGGGTGAACAGTCGAATAGAGCAGCAGCAATACTTAGTCCTACACGAAAAACACACTGAAAGACCCCACACTCTCACTGCTTTTCCCCCAGACTCAGACACGAAACTTCGTGTTCATCTTTGATCACCGCCCCCTCCCTGCTGCCTGCGAGGGGAGGGGGAGTTTCAGTGTAGGGGCCAATAAAGGACGACACCTGGTGTACACTGAGATAAGGGTCTGCCTTCCTTTGGAAGATCGCACTCCAGCCAGCCCCTCCCCCTCTCCTTGCCCAGGAATCCATGCTGCCCCTGCCCCCCAGGGGGCGAGATGCACGTGTCCCGCGTGCGAGGCGTGCCTGCGTCGTGTGGAGGCCAGCTGCCGCCTGGACAGCAGGACACAGGGCCTGGGCAGCACGCCCACTTGTCTCGTGCAAGGTCAACCCTGGAGGGCAGGTAGCCTGCGGTGTGCAGTGGAGGATCGTGTAGTTTTCATTCTGTGAAGGGTGCGTGCGTGCATGCTTGCGCGTGTGTGTATGTATGTGTGTGCGTGCGTGTGTGCGTGCGTGCGTGTGTGTGTGTGCGTGTGTGCGTGCGGGCGCCTGTGTGTGTGTGTGTGTGTGTGTGTGTGTGTGTGTGTGTGTGTGCGGGCGGGTGTGCATGTGCGTGCGTGCGAACGTGTCTGACAAGTCTTTCAGGGCGCCTGGGAGGCCTGAGAAACTTAGCAGGACCTCACAGAGGGACATCAATCGGTACGTTGTGATGAACTTTAAGTGCCTGAAAGACTCGTCACTGAAATGCATAGCGTTCCTTCAGTGATTCAATTGTTTTGGTTTAATGGTTTCCGCCGGTGCTTCTGCAGAGTTTCGAGACTAACAGTTTGTCTTGCTACACCGAGTTGAGCAGGCCAGCTTGATCAGGTTAGGACAACTTCTCATTCCAGTGCCAGTGATAAACACGGAGACGACTGGTTGCGCGGCGAAGATTGGCGCGGCGTGCTGCTGACACGACCCCGTGCCCAGGGAGTGCATAGAGTCAGACAGTGCTAATCACTGCCTCTTTGTCCTCCCAGATTACCGCCTTATTTCGATCCGTACACCGACCGAGGGAGCCCCCTTCCCAGTGGGAGCAAGGTGGCGTATCAGCAGCAAGCCCACGAAGGCAAGGTCAGACGCCCCTCCTTGTCATAATGGGGATTGGGCCCCTGGTGTTGACACCTGCACAATGGTGGACGCCCTCCAGTCCAGATCGAAACCTCCGGTCACCGGTCATGACGAGGTCAGTGTGGTCGTATAGTGGTCGGTGTCCTCTGCTTTAATCTGCAAGGGACTGAATAATGGGACAGGCAGGTTGACGCTCCGGAGTTCCACTCCAAACGTTTGCAGCAAAAGCATCGAAAAGCAATCGGACATTGAGTCCCCAGACATGGACTTGTCATTCTACACGCTCTTCTTTTTCCACATTGTCCATCTGGCCTTCACACCTAAGTGGTGTTTTTAACGGTGTGACGTCATCTCTTTGCCGAAGACTGCCACTGACACCCGGCAGCGCAGTTCGACATGGCCAACACAACAAGCCACGCCCCCTTCCTACGGGCTGGTTTATCGACTAGTTCGCACTCGCCGCGCGAAAGTTCTTCGCCCCTCGCGCCCTCTTTCAAACAGGGGGAGATAAATGCGATAAGGTTGTCTCCTCTGTCGGCCCTTGGAGCTAGTGGGTGGCAACTGCGGGTGGCGGGTGGAACGCTACCCGGTGATTGATTGGGCCCACGGCACCCGCTTTGCCGCAGCACTATCGCCATTGCCCAATATGAGCCTCGTAGGCCATGCGCCCTTGAATGATGGCCTCGCGTGAATGCCAGAGACGGGGCAGAGAGCCGCGAAGGTTTTATGAGATTTGTCCCCGTGTTGACATTTGTCAGAGCTCCGTAATGGGTGGGATGAGGACGAGAGACCAGAGCCACCTTCCATGGAGCTCTTGCCTGGCGCGGGCAGCTCTCTGAGAGCGGAGGTGAGGAGAGGTGCGATGCCGTCAACAGGCGTTGCAGCAAACAATCACGGGTGCAGTCTGCGTGAGAGATGCTCATGCACAAGTACACACACGCACACGTACCAATGCAGACATGCACACGCACACGTACCAATGCAGACATGCACACGCACACGAACAGACAGGAGCAAAACGTGTATCTGTGAGGGCTGAGCTGGAAAAGTGTGAAAGCTTTGGCGCGTTCATCCGCAGCCTGGTTCCCCAGGGAGTTGGGGTGGTGATGGAGTGATAAGAAGAGTAGCTCGATGACCAGGGAGTAAAGCTGTGTGATTTGAGCACCCATCAATGGGTGGGAAGTTGCTATATAAACGGAGCATCTTTACTTTTACACATGCACGCCCTCACGCACAAATTACTGGAGAGAGGCGCGTATACACACACACACACAGAGAGAGAGAGAGAGAGAGAGAGAGAGAGAGAGAGAGAGAGAGAGAGAGAGAGAGAGAGAGAAAGAGAGAGAGAGAATGAGAAGGGGGGTAGGAGGCGGGCAGACAGAGAGGCAGACAAAGTCAAAAAGGCAAAGAGACATAGAAACAGAGACAGATATAATGAGAGACAAAGAATTTAATCTGCAACAGGAAATTCCAGATGAAAAGTATATAGAAAATTATCCTTCCCACCTGAAATTGTTCAGGGACAACAGCACACGATAAAATTACGGTGAGCAATTGGAACACCACTCCAAAACACTGATCTACAAAACGTTGACAACATGGGCTGCGACAAGAGCTGACAAAGACGTCGGGCTGTTCCAGTCTTTGAAGTCAAGGCTCCCAAGCCACCAGAACTCATTGGACAGCTAGACGTCATGCTGAGGAAATCACTCAGTGACAGACTCCGGTCACTCACCAGTGAAGAGACAAAGTTTACTGTCAGTAAAAAGAGAGACCTCAGTAACTTTGCCAGACGTCCACGCTTGAAAGCAAATACATAAACGGGTGGACGTCACTGTCCGCACCCGAGGTGGCTGGAAGGTCGGGGTGAACCGGAGGTGACAGCTGCCCCACCCTGGATGGTCATCACATCTGCCCTCCATACATCACCCATTCTGCACCCCCCACCTCAATCACGTCTTTCCTCATCTCCATCCCTCATTCCCATCCCTCACCCCCAGCCTCATCCCCTCCCCTCATCCCCACCCATCTCTACCCCTCATCCTCATCAAAGACTTATGTCCTCATCCTAGCGCACCCCGACCCTGCCCTGTGGGACGGCGGTTACAGCTGACCACAGAGTCACCATCTTCATGTCCTGTCTTCTTATCGCGCCTCGCAGCAGTCCTGACACTCAGTCCACACCGTCTCACCACCTCTGACGAGGCGGTGGGGGTGGGGGCAGCGATGGTGATGGGGAACGGGGGTGGGAGGTTAGAGGTGGGAGTAGTGTTGTTTGTGTAAGGAGGGAGACACTGTGCAGGCAAGATGGACACGCAGCAGGGGGCAGTGGCGTGTAGGGAGACGGCTGCCTGCATTCCTACACCTGTTCCCTCCCGGCGTGTCTATGGTGTCATGAGATGAATGGACTTGTGGTGTGCTGTTCATTACGCAGGTTTGCAACGTAGGAACGACAAATCCCCATGCAACAACCTAGATAAATTCAGTCACGTGGTCAGGACACTGAGAAGTTGCAAGCAAGGCGTTCAAGCCCAGAGAGCAAAGCAACTGCAAAAGCACTTCACGACTTGGCTGCTGTCTCCTAAATAAGCGAGCTCAATAAAGGTTGCGTACGGCTCAACTCACGTAGAGGCCATTCACCACGAGTTGAAAGTGTAGTTACTAAGTGACGATTTATTTGCAGATTTCCCTGACGACGTGGCAAACATTGCCACTCGTGTGGGCAACACCTCCTGCCCAGGGATTAGGCAATAACACGGAGCAGAACACGAGCAAATTGATTTAAACAGACAAACAAGCAAACAACAAAGAAACAATGAAACAAACCTTGAGAACGAGGGAAACAAGAGCAGGCAATGAGCAAACAGCGTCTGTTCGAGTCGTAGGAACGCTTCGTGATACCACGACAAGCGTTGCAATGGGCAATAATCATTTACCCATTTACTTTCTTTTTTCTTTCTTTATTTCGTCCTTTCGTTTCTTATTTGTCTTTAATTCTTCCTTCCTTCCGCGCACATGCGTGTGTGTGTGCGTGCGCGCGTTCGTGTGATTGCGTGTGTGTGTGTGTGTGTGTGTCTGTGTGGGTGTATGTCTGTGTGTGTGTGTGTGTGTGTATGTGTGTGTGTGACTGGCTGGCTGGCTGCCTGTGTCTGTCTACCTGTTTGTCATTCTTTCTACCCGTTCCCTCACTAGTATGCTTGTTTGAGTGCACTCCCAGCGAGTTGTGGCAAAGAACAGTCTCACACTACCTCTCTCTACGCGACTCGGGAAAGGCGAGAACAGTCTCACAGTACCTCTCTCTACGCGACTCGGGAAAGGCGAGAACAGTCTCACAGTACCTCTCTCTACGCGACTCGGGAAAGGCGAGAACAGTCTCACAGTACCTCTCTCTACGCGACTCGGGAAAGGCGAGAACAGTCTCACAGTACCTCTCTCTACGCGACTCGGGAAAGGCGAGAACAGTCTCACAGTACCTCTCTCTACGCGACTCGGGAAAGGCGAGAACAGTCTCACAGTACCTCTCTCTACGCGACTCGGGAAAGGCGAGAACAGTCTCACAGTACCTCTCTCTACGCGACTCGGGAAAGGCGAGAACAGTCTCACAGTACCTCTCTCTACGCGACTCGGGAAAGGCGAGAACAGTCTCACAGTACCTCTCTCTACGCGACTCGGGAAAGGCGAGAACAGTCTCACAGTACTTCTCTCTACGCGACTCGGGAAAGGCGAGAACAGTCCCACAGTACCTCTCTCTACGCGACTCGGGAAAGGCGAGAACAGTCTCACAGTACCTCTCTCTACGCGACTCGGGAAAGGCGAGAACAGTCTCACAGTACCTCTCTCTACGTGACTCGGGAAAGGCGAGAACAGTCTCACAGTACCTCTCTCTACGTGACTCGGGAAAGGCGAGAACAGTCCCACAGTACCTCTCTCTACGCGACTCGGGAAAGGCGAGAACAGTCTCACAGTACCTCTCTCTACGTGACTCGGGAAAGGCGAGAACAGTCCCACAGTACCTCTCTCTACGCGACTCGGGAAAGGCGAGAACAGTCTCACAGTACCTCTCTCTACGCGACTCGGGAAAGGCGAGAACAGTCCCACAGTACCTCTCTCTACGCGACTCGGGAAAGGCGAGAACAGTCCCACAGTACCTCTCTCTACGCGACTCGGGAAAGGCGAGAACAGTCTCACAGTACCTCTCTCTACGTGACTCGGGAAAGGCGAGAACAGTCTCACAGTACCTCTCTCTACGCGACTCGGGAAAGGCGAGAACAGTCTCACAGTACCTCTCTCTACGTGACTCGGGAAAGGCGAGAACAGTCTCACAGTACCTCTCTCTACGCGACTCGGGAAAGGCGAGAACAGTCAAACAGTACCTCTCTCTACGCGACTCGGGAAAGGCGAGAACAGTCTCACAGTACCTCTCTCTACGCGACTCGGGAAAGGCGAGAACAGTCTCACAGTACCTCTCTCTACGTGACTCGGGAAAGGCGAGAACAGTCTCACAGTACCTCTCTCTACGTGACTCGGGAAAGGCGAGAACAGTCTCACAGTACCTCTCTCTACGTGACTCGGGAAAGGCGAGAACAGTCTCACAGTACCTCTCTCTACGCGACTCGGAAAAGGCGAGAACAGTCTCACAGTACCTCTCTCTACGTGACTCGGGAAAGGCGAGAACAGTCTCACAGTACCTCTCTCTACGCGACTCGGGAAAGGCGAGAACAGTCTCACAGTACCTCTCTCTACGCGACTCGGGAAAGGCGAGAACAGTCTCACAGTACCTCTCTCTACGCGACTCGGGAAAGGCGAGAACAGTCCCACAGTACTTCTCTCTACGTGACTCGGGAAAGGCGAGAACAGTCTCACAGTACTTCTCTCTACGTGACTCGGGAAAGGCGAGAACAGTCCCACAGTACCTCTCTCTACGCGACTCGGGAAAGGCGAGAACAGTCTCACAGTAACTCTCTCTACGTGACTCGGGAAAGGCGAGAACAGTCTCACAGTACCTCTCTCTACGCGACTCGGGAAAGGCGAGAACAGTCCCACAGTACCTCTCTCTACGCGACTCGGGAAAGGCGAGAACAGTCCCACAGTACTTCTCTCTACGTGACTCGGGAAAGGCGAGAACAGTCTCACAGTACTTCTCTCTACGTGACTCGGGAAAGGCGAGAACAGTCCCACAGTACCTCTCTCTACGCGACTCGGGAAAGGCGAGAACAGTCTCACAGTAACTCTCTCTACGTGACTCGGGAAAGGCGAGAACAGTCTCACAGTACCTCTCTCTACGCGACTCGGGAAAGGCGAGAACAGTCCCACAGTACCTCTCTCTACGCGACTCGGGAAAGGCGAGTAACTTGGGAAATCGAGACCTCACTTGCTCTTACTCTAACCAGTTCTACCAGTCTTGAAATCGATGGACTTACATAGCCTCCAACGGCTGATATGCAGTAAAGTTTTATCTATCCACTCATCCATCCGTCCATCCATCCATTCATCCATCCATTTATCCACCGATCCTTCCTTCTTTCGATAGGAATTGTCACGTGTCTTTACGCGCTGGTACAACCAACAACGGTTGGACGACCAGGAAGAGTACGTTTGAAGGTTAAAGGGTAAATACACATGAAGTGTTCTCCCCCACTTCTCTCCCTACCCCCCCCCCAAACCCCACCCCCACCCCCTACCCCCACACCCCACCCATTTTCCTTCGTCCTCATTTTTCTCTGCCACTTCTCATTCTACGATTCGTCTTGGAGTGACTGTGCTTCCGTCTTTTGTGTCTATGCCCACCTATGCTGACGTTCTGGTGGCTAGTGCCGGGCAGATAGTGGACACACCCTGAATGGCCATTCGGGGTGAATCCGCCACCTGCAGCAGGAGAGGGTGAGAAGCGGGCTGGGAGCAAAGCGTTGCTCACAGGAGTCTACTTCCAGACTGGCTTTGGACAATGCAATGGGGACAAAGAAAGTTAGGGATAATGTGTATGCGTGTGTGTGTGTGTGTGTGTGTGTGTGTGTGTGTGTGTGTGTGTGTGTGTGAGAGAGAGAGAGAGAGAGAGAGAGAGAGAGAGAGAGAGAGAGAGAGAGAGAGAGAGAGAACTGAACTGAACTGAACTGAACTGAACTGAACATTTTATTGACAGGGATCCAGTCCATTACATATTTATAATGCAGGACAATCTGTACGAATCGTTTCATTAACAATCAATGACTCTCTTTTATGACACTTCTCTCCTTTTCATAACATGATACAGGTTGTTGCACACATCACGTAATATTGTTTTTTCTTCTGCTTCCATAAAGTAAACGAATGCATTGCAACTGTCCGCGTCATGTTGGACCAAGTACTTATCTCTCAGATCACTCATTGCAGGGCATCAGGCCAAAATGTGATATCCATCTTCGTCCTCCTCCTGACACAATGGACACAATGATTCGATTATTGTTTGTAGCTGTATTAATGGATGTACATGTCTGTGTTTCCAAAACGGATTTTAACGAATATGTCTTTAAATATATATTTTATCTACTTTGTACAGATATACCTCTACTTCGAATGTCGACTTAAAACTTCTGTACCGCGCTTATTACTTCTGTACATTTCCTGAGCCTATTTTTCTTTGTATTCATTTATCGACGAATATTTTAAACGACAAAGAAAGGAGGATTCATTTTCAATTACCTGAATTCCCTACGCATACTCACAATCGTTTTCCCTTAGCATAGCACGAAGCCTGTATGCCCAGTTGTTCCCTAACTCAATGTTTTTAAATAGCATTCTGTACACCCGTTTTGGTATAATCTTTCTTTGTCCATGCTCAAAATGTTAAACCAGTACTTTGCGACTCTCATGGCTGCGTTAATCGACAGAGGATACCGTCCCGTGTCACCGTAAATCAATACATTTGGAGTTTTTACAGACACGTTCAAGAATTGTTTAAGACCGTATAAATGGACAGTTTCAATAATATCGCATTTGCTCAGACCCCATACTTCGGAGGCATACAGTAAAATATGTTGCACTTGACACTCACACATCTTGAAGAACAAATCAGGTATGACGTAAGTGAGTTGAGAGAGAGAGAGAGAGAGAGAGAGAGAGAGAGAGAGAGAGAGAGAGAAAGAGCGCGAGCGAGCGAGCGAGCGAGAGAGAGAGAGAAAGAGGGAGAGAGAGAGAGAGAGAGAGAGAGAGAGAGAGAGAGAGAGAGAGAGCGAGAGAGAGAGAGAGCGAGAGAGAGAGAGAGCGAGAGAGAGAGAGCGAGAGAGAGAGAGAGCGAGAGAGAGCGAGAGAGAGAGAGAGAGAGAGAGAGAGAGAGAGAGAGAGAGAGAGAGAGAGAGAGAGCGAAAGAGCGAGAGAGAAAGAGAGAGCGAGAGAGAGAGAGAGAGAGAATAGTTGTGGCGATGAAATGCGTATGAAAAGGAAACAGTGTGTTAGGCTGTGGGATGCAACAGGAATACAACTGGTCAGACCACTACACGCAGAGCAGAATAAGCTTGCACTCTGCAGAGGAGGATACAAAGTGTCACTCGGTTCAGGTGGCCGTTAAGGGAGAGTTTAGCGCCGGGAATGGGTGGGGAGGGCCAGAAGACAGAGGGAGAGAAAGAGTGGTTGGAAGCAAGGTAAGAAGATTATAACCTTATTCAGGGTGGACCCTATACAGAAGTGGCTGTGAGCGCAGAGAGTGGGCTTCGTAGAGAGGGAGAGATCGGGGTGAGATGGGCGATTCGGGTGGGGATATACTTGGAGATCGGAGCATTGAGACGGTCGCAGGTGTGCAAGTACCCATGTTGACTTAGATGGCATCATCTCTCCTACCCGTCAGTCCGCTTTGTGTCCCCGCACCCACCCACCAACCCACCCCCAACCCTTCATACGCCCCACCTCACCCCCCACCCTTTTTAGACCTCACTATTTTCCCAGGCCTCGGCCACCCACCCGGAAAGCGTGCAGCCCACGCCACAATCCCCACCCGAAAAGACGAAACACCACCAGCTACTTTCATTCACCTCCCTTGACACCTTATTCTTCTGTGTAGCCAGCTCCGCAGTGCAATGTCTATCGGATGAAGCAACCATGAAGCTGCCAAGACATCGTCATACCAACCTCTTTCAGATTTTTGCTCGTTTGTAGACTATTTTAAAGTCAGTTATCTAGTTCCAACATTTTGCAAACTCCTGTAAAAATTTACCAACTCCGGCTTTGCAAATTTTTATAGATGTGTGATGACAAAAATCGCCACTATCACTACATTGTAGCAATACGCAGATAACCATGACGACTTCCTGGTGTTCATCCCCACGTATTGGAACTCTAGGAAACCATCGCCAGAGAGACTTCCGGCGGCAACATTTTGAGGACACAAGCATTGCGCGAGGGCATTTTTACGTATCATCTTCTTCTGTAAGAACTAGACCACGATTTGACGATCATATGGAGATAATCTCTTCTCATCACTAAGAAACACACAGAACCACCTCCATATCGTTGCCGGCGCATTGTAAATGATCACATTGCTCTGCGTCGAAAATTTTCAACATTTGATGTGAGTGGAATGTCACGCAAAACGGAGTAAGCGTGACTCTTCCAACATATCGCATTGTACCATGCATTTCACCTCCTCATCTTCTCTCTACTGCAAGACTCGGTCAAGCACCATTTTCAGCGAAAACAGCTAACAACGTGATCTCAACTCAGCAGTATCAGAGGCGTCCGTACCGTCCAGCAGTCGAGCACCCGACAGCCTGGAGGTCTGGAGATAGGTCTGCATTGCAGTCCCAGGCACAGACGGCAACAGACGATCTGCAGGCTGAGACGGAGACTGCGGGGCACTGGGGCAATGCCAGTGTAGAGATTGAGGCAGAGCCATACCAACACAGGCCTCAGACTTTCAGAGTCAAACGACACGCTCCGCTAGGTATAATTACGGAAGGAGAGTGATCCCCTCATAATTGGGCCACCGTTTGTTCGCGTCACGCTTCAGTCACCAGCAAGGAGGAGGCACGGACAGGAGCAATACCGTTACAGAGGCCGTTCCGCTCCAGTGCCCAGAGGGGCGTGCCTGCGTGGGAGGAGGGGGAGGGACTGACGGCTGCAAAGGCAAGTGGTTTCAAGGGGCTCATTATTTGCTAGGCATGAAGCACCGTTGCTGTTTGGTCTGAGTGGTTTGCCTGCTACTTTTGTGTCGGTGCTTGGTTCATTTACATACGGATGCATCCTCATTCATACGTCCAAACAACTTGCTTCAAAATTGATCACAAGCTTTAAATGTGGTCGCGTGAGACCATGTTGCCTAGCCGACACCATGGAGCAAGTCGCAGTCGAGCCAACAACACTGCTCACTACTTCGAGTTTCGTCTGACTTTGACGAAAGTCACTTGGGACCCATAGATTAAATATTGGAAAGTCGACGACTCAAATTGCAGTTGGATGCTAGGACAACTTTCACTTGGACAGCAGGGATGATTTCTTCCCCAGGTGCAGCGCATCAGGAGGCCGCAATGCGTTGACGGGGGAGCACACGGTGTTTGTCCACACACACGTTTCTATCAGCCTCGTCTTCCGTCTGCCCCTTCCAGCCAGCACGCCAATGCGCCGCCTACCTCGCTAATCCCACTTCAAAAGCAAGACCGGCCTGCCGCCTGGACAGGTAAGAACGCCAGCCTTGCCCTGGCCCCAGTCCAAATGGCCACCGCCATCCGGGGATTAATGCGCGATATGCAAATGAAGCGCACTGCCCGGCTGTTGCGGAGCAGCTTGCTGGACACAGGAATCACGGGGGGAGAAGAGTGGATGCACGAGGCCAAGGGAAGGGGTGGGGTGGACACAGGAAGAGGAGGGAGAGAAGGGAGGTAGAGGAAAAGGGGGGGGGGGATGAGGAAGGGGGGAAGGGAGGCGAGAAAAAAGAGTAGGGGAGCGGTCAGGAGGGAAGGGAAGAACAAATGATGAGAAACATGAAGAGGAGGGTGGGGAGAGAAGGCAAGGATGGATAAAAGGGACTAGAAGCCAAGGAAAAAAGTAAACGGTGTTTTAAGGCGAAACGTCATTATTTTATTTTGTAAGTAAAGGACGACAATGGGGTCCAAGGGTTTGTGCACGCTCGTTTCCTGTGTGACTGCAAATGTCTGCATTGCTTTGCCACTGTTGTCTGCAGTGATGTGCCACTGTTGTCTGCAATGATGTGTCACTGTTGTCTGCAGTGAGGTGCCACTGTTGTCTGCAGTGATGTGCCACTGTTGTCTGCATTGATGTGCCACTGTTGTCTGCAGTGATGTGCCACTGTTGTCTGCAGTGATGTGCCACTGTTGTCTGCAGTGATGTGCCACTGTCGTCTGCAGTGATGTGCCACTGTTGTCTGCAATGATGTGTCACTGTTGTCTGCAATGATGTGCCACTGTTGTCTGCAGTGATGTGCCACTGTTGTCTGCAGTGATGTAACACTGTTGTCTGCAGTGATGTAACACTGTTGTCTGCAGTGATGTGCCACTGGTGTCTGCAGTGATGTGCCACTGTTGTCTGCAGTGATGTGCCACTGTTGTCTGCATTGCTTTGCCACTGTTGTCTGCAGTGATGTGCCACTGTTGTCTGCAGTGATGTGCCACTGTTGTTTGCATTGATATGCCACTGTTGTCTACAGTGATGTGCCACAAAAGAAACACCAACACATGCCTATGAATCTGGGCTCCCATTGGAAAGTTGCCACCCGTCGCCTTGCCTCGTCGGCTGAACGTCATGAATGTGAAAGAAAACGGAAGTGGCAAAGTTGGTGGTGGTATAACCTGGAGCGACTGACTGAGTGTACTGTTCATGTTTGTGTGTTAATGTGGATAAGTTCCCCACGGGAACGCACGTGGCGCGAAATAGATTCCTCTACAAACAGCAGGCTCTCATATTTTTTTGTCTTCTCTTTCCAAACCAGACGACAGCAAAGATCACGCTTGAAAGATAGCAAAGAGTGAGTGATGACGTAACGACGGAAAAGGATGAAAGGCTTATGATGCCCAAGCCCGACGAGGGTGCAGCAGTTTTCTGTATCGTCTTCTACAACAGGTCTTACTCGAATGTTCTTGGTAGTTTTACAGCACTAACAGGCAAAGACGTCTTTTTCGTAACTCCCATATGGATCTACATGCTGTCCCCCTCTTCACATAGAGGACAGACCATCTTCCATTGAGTGACGTAGACGCATTCCCACAGCGCCTCACTCACGCCCTCTAGTTATGGACCCTCGCCTCTTGGACCAGAACACCTGGACAGTTATCTCCCCTGCCAAGAAGGCAGCCAAGCTGTTTCCCCACCAGGTGGCCTCGGACGAGCCTCGCTTTCAGGACACGCCGAGGGCTTTGTCCTGCACGTGGAGACTCGGCCTTTCGACAAATTACCCAGCATCCTTCGCTCTTTATGGCCGCCGCGTGAATGGCGAACAGTTGTCTACATCCGGGGCCCTGGCCGCCATTTCTTGGCCACAAAAGGCGAATCGATGAAAGGTGATTGACGACCCCATGATCCTCCTTGTGGCTGGCCACCCCGTATCCATCACGGGGAAGCCGCCACACAGAGACAGTAGAAAGGAGTTTGCATTGAGTGGCGAGTCCGCGGCCACAGCCAGAATAAAACGTCTCGCTCCTTTTTGATGACTGCCCTGGCTGCAAATCACTGACACTGGGCTGTGAGTGTGAAGGCATCTAGGCATGCCTATAAAGTGCCGTTTGTAGGTCGGTCACATGCAGTAGAGTGGACAAAATGTATCTCGTAGTGTGTATGAATGTGCGAGCGTGCACGCGCTTTCGTATGTCTGAACTGTAATTATGCACAAATGCGCGAACAAATCTAAGTATGAATGTACTCATTTTTGTGCACATGTGGGGTTTGTATTCCTGACAGTCAGTTGTAGTGCGTTTGCATTGATATATAGGGTGTGCTTTGATATATATATATGGTGTGCTTTCTTCATCTTTTTAATCATCAGCATATTCTTGTTCCCTCAATGTCATCAACTGTCAGCTGATTTTTGTAAGTAGTAAAGATACAGATCTGAGTTTTGCAATCCGTTTACTATTCAATATTTGCGTCTACTGTGAGCTCTGAATTACAGTTGCGATACATTGTTTACCACGGATTAACAGGACAGCAACTGCGTGCACAGTAAACATACGAGATCCTACTGGGAGTGCAGCTGCTAGTTTCTGTAGCGTTGAAAAGTTATCGGAAAACCGCCTGAGTCCTGTCTTTGAAACGTCCACTGGCCTCAGAGTCCGCCTGGTTTCGGCTCCTGCATAGTTGTGCATCCGTCATTCCTTGTGATGTCATGCCGCGTTGCTTTGGCTTGGGTCTCACCTTGGTTAATGTTTCCGCTATTTCGTACGTCTGGAAGGTGGGACCTACATACCTTTCACTGCGAATGTGTTGCTTCGCGTTGACTTCGAAACGGTTTTTCCTCAAGTGAATGCCTGTGTGCTAGTGCTGAACAACCCCACAATCCTCTGTCAAGCGCAAAACCACGACGTCATCAGACATCTGACTGCTTCCACTGTGGCGGTACCAACCAAACGTCGGACGTGACCCCTTCTGTCCTCTGCCCAAAACCGCTTGCTTGCAGCGACCTGACAGACCCATCTAGTCGTCGCAGTCGAACCATTTCATTGCAAAAGCCTCAAGTCAGTGGTTTCATTGAACGCCTCTTTGAGTCCGCAGCTTCAACTTGACATTTTCCATAGTCCCTCCGTGATCAAGGATGAGATAAAATCGGCCCCGATTTAGCTGTTTCCCTTTTGAAACCTCTCGACGATTGAGCGGCAGGCAAACACGAAGTAGGACAAGTAACATTGACTTTTTTGCCAAGCCTTGCCCGACGGCGGGCACCGCATTCGATACCATCAGACCTGGTCTGGCGTCTTGGCCTGGAACTCGGTCGAGACGGCAACCACGGCAGACCAAGCTGCCGGAAGGGGTTGGAGTTGCGTCCCTTGGCGCGGAGCCTATCGCCACCCGCATCTGGTCCGTCCCCACCCCGGGTAACGTGAGCCCAGGCCCGGCATGGACGGGGTAGCGAGCAAACATTGACACACCGCCAGCGCTGTTTGGTCTCCTCTCGGATTCGACCCGTCCCAGCTCCTCTGGCCAGAAGTGGCGGGAAGAAGACGCGACTAAGGCAGAGACAGATCTTGTCCCCTGTCCTGTGTACCGCTTCGGGGGAGGGCGGGGGGTCGTCCCAGGCAGTATTATGTTGTGTACTATAGTGTGTTGTAGTGTACTGCACAGTAGTGCAGTGTACGGTAGTGTGGTGAGATGTCGTGTGGTATGGTGTAATGTAGTGTAGTGTAGTGTAAGGTGATAATGTACATATATGCATATATGACCTGTTTTCACAAACTGTGTCTTAACTCGCAAAAATTAGATTTTGAGATATTTGTAGGTTTAAAATGTGCAAAATGTATCTTTCATTTGATATAAAAATCAAACTTCTACTCCCAAAACTGAACACGTTCTGCTCACTCAAAGAGATGTTGTGCGCCGACAGCTATTTTGAGAAGTCAATGGTAAACTATTTAACAACTTTATCCACAATTTTCCCCTAGCAACGGACCTATTTAATGCATGCATCGGCTGAAAATGTGGCAGGTTGGTAGAGAAAATGTACTACTGAACATAAAATGATTAAATAAATGGAAAAATATTTTATCTTGACAACAAATGATTATTATTCAACTAAACATGCAAAACGGAGGAAGAAGTGTACAATACTTTAGAATGGGTAGGTGCAATAAAGTGCAATTGTTGGTGTTTATTAAGCTAAAAAGAAACTTTCCAATCTGCGATTATGAAAATTAAGTGTATTTAGGATTCAGTTTTACCAAAAAGTCAAATTGCACAAAATCCTCCCTCATCACCGTTTTTGCTGCGTGCGAGGTAAGAATCAGTTCGTGAACACGGGTCACACGTGACTTACTGCGATACAGTCATTTTGTAGAGACTGTAGAAGTCTTTGCTGCAAACGGAACTTTAATGCATAAAAGAAAATTTGTGTGTGGATGTCTGTGCAAAATGCATGACTCAGGAGGTAAAGTGGTCGTTCGTTTTTACGTACTCGTGATCCCCTCCCCCCTTAATTCATCACAAACTATGCTTAAATTTTGTCACACACTGTGTGTTTTATAACTAGAAATCTGTGTGCTTCATTATTGTCATAAACTGTGTGCTTTATAATTGTCACGATGTGCTTCACAACTGTCAGTGTGCATGAAAATGCAGCATCTGAAACATGATCATCTTGATTCTGCACACGTTGATTCTCTGGTTATTGAGGTAACGATTTACATCAATGAAAGCTGATACAACTTTCTTGAGATTTTTCAATGCATCACTTACTAATTCTCCGCAATACTAAAACATCCTTCAGATACCGTTTCACAACAACGCAAATCATTTCCCGCGATGATTTTGAAGGTTGTTGCAACTGGCAGTCACCAACTTTAAACGTGATATTCTTGTGCTTAACAGACGCTATGTACGACTCTCGATATCGAGCAAAAAAGGTACACGTGTCATAACAACCATCCTAAATCTGCATAGTCATACAGTAAACAAGTTGCAGCTGGACGCATCAGATCTGAGAAAGTAGTTGAGATTGACGACAATGTCAGTTGACACCCTAAATTCATATTCTGCTGTAGCCACTGCATTGAATAAATATTATTTTAAGCATTTGCATCCGCTGTTTCATACGGCTCGACTTTGAAATTGATCTGCTGGCTTCAAAATACGTGATGGTGAATGACCATTTCTGCTCCCGTAAGCAGACCTGCAGCCTCCAGGGACAACTGCGGGCGGGCAAGGGGGCTGGTCCCGAGTTGGAGGTCTGACTCACCAGACTGGTGCTGCAGCCCTTGTCTGACACGGAGCCAGCTCCTGTAGCCTGCCTTAATGGCAGTCGATGGAAATGCACGCTCCTCTGACGCCACCACTTCCAAATACTCGGAGACACTCTGCAGATTTCAAGGCCATGTCGACTTTACACATTCTGAGCAATTGTCAGGCCATCCCGTTATGTCATAAAAAGGAAAGAGTCCTCTCATCTTGCGACACCTATCAAAGGTGGACCTAATGCGCCGCACGTGTCATACATGCAGTCCACTGCTAAGTTGTGTGGGGCGTTCAGAACATTCTGTCGCAGAAGAAAGGCGTCACAATTGGATGTTTCCTACAGCTGGGGGCACTTGTACTTACTTTTAAAAAGACAGTCATCGAAGCATTTTACTAGCAAACAGAACAAAATCCTTCCCTTGTGGCATAAAATCTATTTGAGAAACTTTTCTGACTCACTTTCAGCAGAATGCGGACAATGAAGGCTGTCTAGGTCAGTCGTGCAAAGGTGGGGCATCTCAGATCGCCTCCTCCCAATTGGGCGACATTTACGCAAAACACCAAGCTCGTTTTACTCCGTTTCATCCGAGTCTTATGCAAAACGCAGTGTCCGTGCCCCGCCGTGCTGCTCGTGCCCGCACAGGCGCGCTGGAGCAGTGAACGCATCATGCAGATTTCAAATATTGACTCGAGATCGTCGCAACGATGTCATGAATAAAAGATGCTCCTCTCTCGCTCTCTTGTCAGTACTTACGCCTCGGTACGAAGACAGGGAAAGAGATACCTTGGCTGGAGAGACGGCATATTAACTGAATGCCTGTAGCTCGTCTTCTCGCCGCTTGCAAACATGTTGCCAGCGCTGTGGCGATGCGATTACGGGATTTGCGAGGGTCAATATTGGGTTGTCACACGGAGCTGACGGAGACAGTGTCGTCTAAGTGTGCGACCAAGATGGCGGAAAGTGTGACTCTCCCGGCGTTCTCAGCGACGCAAGAGGAACTTCTCAAGAGTTCTGTGATAGCAAGCTTTAGTCGCTCTGGTTGTGAAAATCGAGCGCACATAATTATGGCAATCGTGTTGGGGCAGCGATTTTACTTTGAGCACGTCAGCATTACGAAATGAAACTCTTAAAACTAATGCATCGGACATCATTTGTTTTGTAACTGTAATTTAAGTCACTTTGAAAAAAATTCACCCAATTTTTTTAACATCATGAATTAAAAAAGGGCATCAAACTTAATATAATGGTCAGTACATACATGAACACACCTGCCAATTTACAGTGCTTACAATCGAAGAACTCTGTCGACAACAATGTTTGAAGAACAGCTAGTATTCCGAAAATAGATCGTATATCACAGAAATTCCAGTGTCTTGCAGTCATGTAAAGTCACTTTATGATCCGTTTGACATAAGACGGCGTCAGCACGACACCGTCTCCACAGCTGGAGCCCAAGGCCACGGAGCATTCAGGGTCTGCTCCCAGGG
The DNA here is from genome assembly GCA_034096865.1 of Theodoxus fluviatilis. Lineage (NCBI taxonomy): Eukaryota > Metazoa > Mollusca > Gastropoda > Cycloneritida > Neritidae > Theodoxus > Theodoxus fluviatilis. The sequence goes on from JAWQFJ010007741.1 coordinate 41,671, forward strand.
CCTGCTCCCAGGGCCTGCTCCCAGGGCCTGCTCCCACGGCCTGCTCCCAGGGCCTGCTCCCAGGGCCTGCTCCCAGGGCCTGCTCCCAGGGCCCGCTCCCAGTGCCCGGTCCCAGAGCCCGGTCCCAGGGCCCGCTCCCAGGGCCCGGTCCCAGGGCCCGGTCCCAGGGCCTGCTCCCAGGGCCTGGTCCCTGGGCCTGCTCCCAGGGCCTGCTCCCAGGGCCTGCTCCCAGGGCCTAGCCTTGCACGGCCCGGGGCAGATGCGGCATCACTAGTCCCCTAATGCCAGTGCAATACAGACTTGACGGAGAAGGCGAATTTCTGACAGATTACGTGCGCATGAGGAGAAACGGAAAATGCTGCAGACCAGCGCACGAAAAGGAGGCATGATAAAAAGTATACTCCCCAAAAGTTGTTAGAAAGGCAGCAAGGAAAAAGCACTTCAAGAGTTCCAAGCCACTACGGCAAGTTGATGCGCACGAGTCATTCAGCACGGGACAAAAGCCAGGCGGAAACAGCACAGCAATGAAACGAAGACGGCGTGGTTCCTGCAGAGCACAGGCGGGTTTCTCAGGATTGGGGAAATGCAATCCAAAGCAATCCAAAACAATCCAAAGCAATCCAAAACAATCCAAAGCAATCCAAAGCGATCCAAAAGGCATTTCTGGTCTTTTTTATAGTTTGCCGTAATTATCGCAATATCCAATCAGTCATTGATTGTAATAAATCCGTTTCTAAAACCAGACACGGTCTGATTTTTCGTCCCAATTTTGATACCGACTACTGTAAGCTCGTATGATTACAGCGACGACTTATAAATGATACCGGGAGATTCCTTTGGGATGCTGTGTATTGATTTGGATTGCACATTCAGTCTGAGAATCCCGCCTCGGGTTTAGCGACGGAGACATTAGTCCTCGTGCCTCGATGTCGAAGGACGTTCAAGGACACCATGACAGGAGTAGTCGTGTCCAGTCCTCGACTGTCTTCGTCAGTCTGGAAAAGCCATGACCAGGAGGTCTGGACAAAGTGCACGCCACGCGCACGCATCCACAAGCCTTTTCGTATGTAACTTCTCGTCTTTTCTCACCTACCCGTATCTGCCCCCCCCCCCCCCCCCCCCTTCCGTATCTGCAATTTCCCCACCAATCCCCCCTCCCTTTAGACGGTCATCAACCCTCGCGTCCGCCCTTTGTGTAGGTGAGCGTTCACTGAAGGACGCTGGCAAGGCCGAGACTTGGAGTGGGGACATGAAGTAGGAGTCCGCCACGTGAACCTACAATGGCAGGAGTGGCGAGAGCGAGGGAAAAAGGGACATGGACTGCCCACAGTAACGCACTACGAATCTAGACAGATTTCCACACACCCCTCCACGTCACACCACGGAGACGTGGCCAAGCTGTACTGCTGCAGCTGAAGATGACCTAATGGTAGATGGCTTCGAACTCACAGGAACAGAGCAGTGCATGTGGGCCGATCTATCAACAATGTGTTAGGCACTGAAAGCTGAGATCCGTTTTCTATGTCAAGATATTTGACTGCTACTTTCATCACAGACGGAAAGTTTACATTTCGGTCCAGACTCCACATGAGAAGCGAATGTGCCTCCGTGTTCGTAAACTTGGTGTGAGGACAATTTTATTGGTCACATGATATCCACATTGCGAGAAGTTCCTTATGCCATATTTAGCATGGGATGGTGTGAAGATGCTGTCACACGAAAAAGTGAATAGGCCTGGAGAGAGAGAAAATCAGACAGACAGACAGACAGACAGACAGACAGACAGGCAGACAGACAGGCAGGTAGACAGGCAGACAGGCAGACAGGTAGACAGGCAGGCAGACAGGCAGACAGGCAGGCAGGCGGGGAGGCGGGGAGGCGGGCAGGCAGGCAACGAGAGAGAGGGAGGGAGAGAGAGAGAGAGAGAGAGAGAGAGAGAGAGAGAGAGAGAGAGAGAGAGAGAGAGAGGAGAGGGAGGGAGAGCGAGGGAGGGAGGAAGGGAGAGAGGGACGGGGAGAGAGAGAGAGTGTGTGTGAAAGAGAGAGAGAGAGAGAGAGAGAGAGAGAGAGAGAGAGAGACGGCAAGAGAGAGATAGAGAGAGGGGGTGGAGAGGGGGAGGGACGGAGAGAGAGAGAGAGAGAACGAGAGAACGAGAGAGAAAGAGAACGAGAGAACGAGAGAGAGAGAGAGAGAACGAAAGAACGAGAGAGAAAACGAGAGAGAGAGAGAGAGAGAGAGAGAGAGGGGGGATCAAATGTCAAACAGTCTTACTCATCCCTCATCACCTTGCGGTCAGCGAAGCAGGAACTCCAGGTATGACAACAAACATCGACAAAGTCATCGCCACAAACATCGCCTGGCGATGACTGAGAACCGCGCCGGTCGGGGATGGAACCTTAGCTGGGTCACGTGACTGGCATGCACAGGAAAAGCGGGCGTCACGTGCTGGAGAAAGCGCGGACAGCACGTGCTGGAGTCTGTGTCACGTGGCATGGGGGTGAGACTTATCAGGAGAAGGGAGGGGAGGAGGAGGAGGGGGAGGGGGGAAAGCCTTGGATGGTGGGAGGGGCGAGAGGAAGAGGTGGAGGCAAAGTAAAGGCAATAGACGAACCACGAGACCAATACAACAGTGAGAAGACAGACAGGGTAGAAGTACAGATGAACAGGACAGGTCGGTGAGGGAAGACGGGAGTGGGGGTAGGGGAGGATTGCGGGGGGGGGGGGATGTGGGAGAGTGAGGCATGTTTGCTGTCCCCAGAAGGAGCTGGGGCGGAGTGACACCACCACACAGCAGGGCCTGACGCCAGACAGGAATGTCTAGTGGAAAGAAGGATCCAGAATCCAAGGCCAGAGATGGACGAACAGAGTAAGGTGGAGGAAGGAAGGAGGGAAGGACGAAGACTACAAGGACGTGGACTACAGGAATGTGTGAAGGAAGGACGGAAACAACGGGTATAAGAATGGACAGACAAAGGAAGGAGTGTCCCGAAGGAGCAGTGGGTAGGAGTGCATGCTGGGAAGGGGTGGATGGAGACACCCTCACCCTCGCCACTTTCTGCCTGTCCCCAGTGGACGTGCTGAAGACAGGGCCAGGACGAGGCCATCAACACAGCAAGACCGTGCAAGCCAGACGGAGCCAGACAAACGCGTGTGTCGGATGTGGACGCGTGGTGGAAGAAATCGAACAGTGTCTTCTCGCTTTCGTCTCCGACATCACTTCTTGTCGACTGCACCGTTCTTAGAAGAAATGGAACTTAGATCCACTACTGCCATTTCATAGCAATACACCTCTTCCCAGCCCGTCCTCTTCCCACCGTCCGTCCGCCTGTCTGTTTGTCTGTCTGTCTGTCTGTTTGTCTGTCTGTTTGTCTGTCTGTCTGTCCATCTAGGTGTCTGTGTGGGTGCTCGTGCGTGCATGCGTGTGTATATGTGTGTGCGCGCGTTTGTATGTGAATATACGTGTCTGGATGTGCATGCGTGCATATGAGGTGGTTCATGTGTGATTCATTACGCGCATCCCGGAGAGACTGATTTGGAATCATAGATGTTTACATCGCCTTTTATCGACGCCATCGTTGTCACGAGATGGAAAGATGGCGCCAAAGCGATGACGTGAGTGCCGAGACTTGGTTTCCATGGAAACGGGGGGAAAAGACGACACTTCTCGGTCTGGACGCGGTTGCCGGACTTGGCAGCTCCTTTCGACGTTTTCAGATTAATTCTATATTTAGACAGCTAGTTAGCTTGTTTGGTCCGACCACGGGCAAATCTGGCGGCAGGAAGTCAAACAGGTCTGTAGGCCTTGGCTGGGTGGAGCTAGAGGTGCGCTTGGAAAGTAGGAGAAAGAAGCAAAGTTTGAAGAGAGAGAGAGAGAGAGAGAGAGAGAGAGAGAGAGAGAGAGAGAGAGAGAGAGAGACAGACAGACAGACACACAGACAGAGAGACAGACAGAGAGAGAGACAGACAGAGAGAGAGACAGACAGAGAGAGAGAGAGACAGAGACAGAGACAGAAAGAAATAGACAGACAGATAGACACACAGACAGGCATACAGACACACTCACACACACACAGACGGACAAACAGACACACACACACACACACACACACACACACACACACACACACACACACACACACACACACACACACGGACAGACACACAGACAGACACACAGACACACAGACAGACCAGACACGCAGACAGATACACAGACAGACGGACAGACGGACAGATGGACAGACAGAGGGAGGGAAAGAGATTGACACAGAGAGAGAGAGAGAAAGAGAGACAGACAGAAAAGGGGGGTGAGGGAGAAACAGAGAAAGAGGCAAAGACAAAGATATAGACAGAGAGAGAGAGAGAGAGAGAGAGAGAGAGAGAGAGAGAGAGACACACACAGAGAGACAAAGAAAGACAGACAGACAGACACAGAGAGGGGGGGGGGGGGGGGGGGGGCGGGAGGGAGACAGACAGAGACACAGAGAGAAAGAGAGAAAGAGATAATCAGAGAGAGAGAGAGAGAGAGAGAGAGAGAGAGGAAGGGGGAGGGGGGTTGCAACGAGAAAAAGGTTGAGAAAATACAAGGCTCAATATTGACGAGCAAGGGCAGGGGAAAGAGGAGTGTTGATCCTGCGCTGTTGACAGCTATTTCGATGTTGGGCCCTACCCGGCCCCTTTTTGTTTTGGGGTTTGCGGGCTGTCAGAAAGAAATTAGTCCACTCGATAGGCCCAAAGCCGTAGTTGGCCTGGAAAAGCTAAATAACCAGGCACACGCATTCCCATGTACTCTAGGGGCTGCCACGCCATTTTTGTAGTGCTCAGCTCCAGCACGCTGTTTGATTGGTTGTCCTCGCTTGTCACCCGACCCACCACTCGTTTTCATCCGTGGATGTCCTTGTTCCATACACCCTTCTTCTTCTTCTTCTCCCTTCCGGAGTTGGTTCCCTCCCCCCGCCCCACCCCCCCCCCCCCCCCCCCCGCCCTGTAACTTACAAGTGAAACAATCCGTGTTCGCTGCAATTTTCATTTTATTCGCAAGCAAAACGCTAATTATTAATAATTACGTACGTATATTTAGATACCGTAATCAAAGAACAGTATTAATTTCTCATGCACCATAAGTTCATTAACGTTGCAATATTATTCAAATCTAAATGTGGTTCAAAGTCAAATTTGGCCAAGTTCTTGCCGTGTAGCCGCATGACGTACGACTACATGGCTTATCATGTAGCTCACTGTTGCGGGCCGTGACGTATGCAGGTCATTCCAGTCAGCTGCAGCCTGTTCGTATGCAGCAGTCCCGACACAAGGATCATCGCGTAAGTCCCATCTTGGCTCTTTTTTTTTTTTTTTTTTTTTTTTTTTTTTTTTTTTTTTCTTTTCATGCAGTTAGGACACCACGCCCAGTTAGAACGCAGCTTTATGCAATGCTACCACTACGCATGTCTGAGTAAACTGCCCTTCAGACTCCAGCTGCGAACCAGTGATCAGTGTCGGCCTTTCCCAGACCAGCACCACGACGGGACTGCAGTCAGTCAAGCCTCTCAATAATCCCGTCGGCAAGGGCGTCATGAGATTTTCGTGACGCGGACCTGAGTTACGTCTGGACAGGCGGTGTCCGCAGCGTCGGCAAGGGCGTCATGAGATTTTCGTGACGCGGACCTGAGTTACGTCTGGACAGGCGGTGTCCGCAGCGTCGGCAAGGGCGTCATGAGATTTTCGTGACGCGGACCTGAGTTACGTCTGGACAGGCGGTGTCCGCAGCGTCGGCAAGGGCGTCATGAGATTTTCGCGACGCGGACCTGAGTTACGTCTGGACAGGCGGTGTCCGCAGCGTCGGCAAGACGACGAGGCCTGAAATCAGGCACAGGGCTGCACAGCAACGGTCTAGTGATGCATGGAAGGAAGGCTAGGCGTGCACTGTACATCCCCCCCCCAACTGCCCAGTCACACGCGACACAAGGCTGCCCATCGCATCCCTGGAGACTTCCTGCCCATCTACGGACATGCGTGACCAGGTCACTCCATTCACGCACACACATACAAATACACGCACAAACACACACACACACACACACACACACACCACACACACCACACACACACACACACACACACACACACACACACACTCACGCACACACACACACACACGTCCTTCCTCATTCTCATTTCACGCAGACCACTAGTTTTCGATCCAAAGCTAAGCAGTGTAGCGAAATCACCTTCTGTACATCTCCCCCTTTCCAGTCTTACCTGACCCATTCTGACCTCTGGTCCTCGTCTCTACTTCAAAGAGAATCTCGTTTTCCTATCAAATTACTCAATTATCTCTTTTTCTCTTTTTACTTTACTATCCCCTTCTTCAACTATCTCTCCAAGCCTTTCCTCTCTCACATTACCCCAACTATACCCCCACCTCCACTCCATCTCATCGCCCCTCCCCCCTTTTGGCAGTCAGGGTGGATGGCGTGAAATGAGGGGCCCATAGTCAGACCACGGAGCCAGGCAAGATCCACTCTGGCAGAACGGTGGGACGGGCTGGCTACAGTCCGATTTGCCTGTCCATAAATCAAGTCCTTAACTCCCTGTCTCTCCCTTCCTCTCCGTGTCTCCCTGTCTCTCCCTTCCTCTCCATGTCTCCCTGTCTCTCCCTTCCTCTCCATGTCTCCCTGTCTCTCCCTTCCTCTCCATGTCTCCCTGTCTCTCCCTTCCTCTCCATGTCTCCCTGTCTCTCCCTTCCTCTCCATGTCTCCCTGTCTCTCCCTTCCTCTCCATGTCTCCCTGTCTCTCCCTTCCTCTCCATGTCTCCCTGTCTCTCCCTTCCTCTCCATGTCTCCCTGTCTCTCCCTTCCTCTCCATGTCTCCCTGTCTCTCCCTTCCTCTCCATGTCTCCCTGTCTCTCCCTTCCTCTCCATGTCTCCCTGTCTCTCCCTTCCTCTCCATGTCTCCCTGTCTCTCCCTTCCTCTCCATGTCTCCCTGTCTCTCCCTTCCTCTCCATGTCTCCCTGTCTCTCCCTTCCTCTCCATGTCTCCCTGTCTCTCCCTTCCTCTCCATGTCTCCCTGTCTCTCCCTTCCTCTCCATGTCTCCCTGTCTCTCCCTTCCTCTCCATGTCTCCCTGTCTCTCCCTTCCTCTCCATGTCTCCCTGTCTCTCCCTTCCTCTCCATGTCTCCCTGTCTCTCCCTTCCTCTCCATGTCTCCCTGTCTCTCCCTTCCTCTCCATGTCTCCCTGTCTCTCCCTTCCTCTCCATGTCTCCCTGTCTCTCCCTTCCTCTCCATGTCTCCCTGTCTCTCCCTTCCTCTCCATGTCTCCCTGTCTCTCCCTTCCTCTCCATGTCTCCCTGTCTCTCCCTTCCTCTCCATGTCTCCCTGTCTCTCCCTTCCTCTCCATGTCTCCCTGTCTCTCCCTTCCTCTCCATGTCTCCCTGTCTCTCCCTTCCTCTCCATGTCTCCCTGTCTCTCCCTTCCTCTCCATGTCTCCCTGTC
>JAWQFJ010007743.1:0-10000 GCA_034096865.1 Theodoxus fluviatilis
ACTAGGCTGGCTAGTTTACTTAGATGTGATTTTTTTTAATGCGTGCTAGCTGATATTAGGTTTAGAGCTTGAATTTCCGATATTACACAAGTTCTTTTTCGCTTACAACTCCAGTGTTCGAACCAATGAAAACCACGGAAAGAGATGGCCGTTTCGTTCCTTGCATCTCATTGGCCAGCTTGTCATGAGGTCAGCCCGTGATCGGCGCTGACCTCATGACAGTTGTAAGCGAAAAAGCGAGTTGTAAGCGTAATATCATTGAAAATTCAAGCTCTAAATCTAATATCAGTTAGCACGCATTAAAAAAAATCACATCTACGCTTACAACTCGCTTTTTCGCTTACAACTGTCATGAGGTCAGCGCCGATCACGGGCTGACCTCATGACAAGCTGGCCAATGAGATGCAAGGAACGAAACGGCCATCTCTTTCCGTGGTTTTCATTGGTTCGAACACTGGAGTTGTAAGCGAAAAAGAACTTGTGTAATATCGAAAATTCAAGCTCTAAACCTAATATCAGCTAGCACGCATAAAAAAAATCACATCTAAGTAAACCAGCCAGCCTAGTACTGTGAACAGATTTGAAAGCGTCAGCAAGAAAACAATCAAAAAACCTCGAACACTCAGGTCTATTCTAGGCGAAAGAACTTGTCACTGTGTACCAACCAAGCCCCCTGGAGCCGACGCGCCGCCAAGCGGCGGCAAGGGAGATAATTTCCCAAAAAGTCGCTCATTACTAGAGTAATGCCCCCAAAAGAACTTCCTGTACATCGGGTAACCGCACGGGATATTCTCTCCCCCCCCCCCTCTCTCTCTCTCTCTCTCTCTCTTGAATTTGTACACGGTGTGGTTACAGATGTTGATGATATAGAATGTAAATATTACTTGATTTATGGAAATGTGTGCAAAAGGCTGGAACTGTCACTTGTATTTTAACAAGAAAATTGAAACCGGATGTTGTCAATATATACACATGTACATATAAACTTTATGATTTGCTTAATCAGTAAGTTTTTATTGTGATGGGTCTTCGGCCGAAATAAAGATCAATCTCTCTCTCTCTCTCTCTCTCTCTCCTTCTCTTTCATCTTCCTCTCTTTCTCTCACAACCATTCTCACACGTTTTCTGTTTACCGTCAATCACCTCAGTGGGGACAATAGACGGGCATTATGCATTGCGCACGCTTATCACTACTACTTACGTCGTATTCCCACGTCCACCTGTTCCACGTCCAACTCCACAAAGGCATCCTTGACCTTAACCTTGTCCTCCTGACAGTGGTTCACCAGCTCTTCCCTCTCAGAGGCAGGCTCATCCGCTCCTTCACGTGTTCCCCCCTCCTCCTTTCCCTTCTCCTCTTCTTCGTCATCTTTTTTCTTGTCCAGCTCGCTCTCTGCACAGGCGATCTTTTCGTCCATCGGGTTCTCACTGACGGGGTCAGTGGGGGGGTCAGCGGGGGGTTCAGAGTTGGGGGTGTGGGGGTCGTCGAGGGAGTTCTTGTTGGGGGTGTTCTTGTCCGACTGGAGGCCAGCAGCCCACTCGTCAATGTTGAGACGCGGTTCCTTGCTGTGGCGAGTCCACCACGTCAGACGCACCAGCTGTGGTGGAAAAAAGCATTCGGGAATAAAATTAGTCAGACAAACAGACTGACAGACTGGCTGATTGGATTGATTGACGAATGACTGACTGACTGACGGAGAGACTGACTCAATTCGATGACTGACTGAATCTGATTGACCCACAAACTGGTTGAATGAACTGACGACTCACGCCAACTGACTGCCTGACCGACCGATTGACTGACTGACTGATTGACTGACTGACTGACTGACCGACTGACGACTGACTGACTGACTGACTGACTGATTGACTGACTGACTGACTGACAGACTGACTGACTGACTGACTGACTGACTGACTGACTGACTGACTCATTGACTTTCTGACTGACTGACTCATTGACTTTCTGACTGACTGAATGACCGACTGTCTTTAATGACAAACTATAAATGAGTCAAACTAAAAGCCCGCATTTTTTAAAATTACACGTAAGATTTCCTAACTGTCGACACCACCGTCAATACAATTTAATAATACCACTTTGATTTCTCTCAAAAAACAAACAAGGTTTGTCAAACATGATCTGAAAATCGTCGGGGAAAAATTCATCTACCTTTAACAACATTTTGGTTTTGGAAGAATAATATACGGGCTCATAGACGAACATAAGAAAAATCACTTGGACAGACACTCAGACGGAGAGACACGTGGACAGAATGGGAGACAAACACACACACATGGAGAGGGTCACCCATGGATGGACAAGGAGACAGACGCATGGGCAGAAAGTTGCAGACGGAAACATTGAAAGTCAGACACATGGCAGGACAGATACTGACGGATTAATGAACGGACAGACAAAGAGACGCTCAGATACAGACAGATAAAATACTCATGCTAAGAGATTTTAGAACAGACGGACAGTCGGACAAAAAGTCACATAGAAACGTATCGAAGCCACACAGAGAAAACGAGATGACAGGTAACCTTACAAATTCAGTGGAGTGTTCCTTGGGTGGAGCCCTGACCTTGCACCAAATTTCAATAGAATCTATTTTGAGAGATATAATATATATATATATATATATATATATATATATATATATATATATATATATATGGAGAGAGAGAGAGAGAGAGAGAGAGAGAGAGAGAGAGAGAGAGAGAGACAGAGAGAGAGAGTCATTTTGACGAATAACGAACTATACGAACGAACGACTGAGCGAAACCACAACCTCCTTGGTGGAGGTAATGATAAGTACCAGAGACAATGACAGAGACAATGACAGAGACAATGACAGAGACAAGGATAATGACAGAGACAGAGACAATGACAGAGACAATGACAGAGACAATGACAGAGACAATGACAGAGACAATGACAATGACAGAGATAACGACAGAGATAACGACAGAGACAATGACAGAGACAATGACAGAGATAACGACAGAGACAACGACAGAGACAATGACAGAGACAATGACAGAGAAAATGACAGAGACAATGACAGACAATGACAGAGATAACGACAGAGACAATGACAGAGTCAATGACAGAGACAATGGCAGACAATGACAGAGATAACGACAGAGACAATGACAGAGACAATGACAGAGACAATGACAGAGATAACGACAGAGACAATGACAGAGACAATGACAGAGATAACGACAGAGGCAATGACAGAGACAATGACAGAGACAATGACAGAGACAATGAGAGAGGCAAGGATAATGACATAGACAAGGATAATGACAGAGACAAGGATAATGACAGAGACAATGATAGATACAATGACAGAGACAATGACAGAGACAATGACAGAGACAATGACAGACAATGACAGAGACAATGACAGAGACAAGGATAATGACAGAGACAAGGATAATGACAAGGGTGATGACAGAGACAGAGACAATGACAGAGACAGAGACAATGACAGAGACAATGACAGACAATGACAGAGACAATGACAGAGACAAGGATAATGACAGAGACAAGGATAATGACAGAGACAAGGATGATGACAGAGACAGAGACAATGACAGAGACAATGACAGAGACAATGACTGAGACAATGACAGAGACAGAGAATGACAGAGAGAATGACAGAGACAATGACAGAGACAAGGATAATGACAGAGACAAGGATAATGACAGAGACAAGGATGATGACAGAGACAGAGACAATGACAGAGATAGCGACAATGACAGAGACAGAGACAATAACAGAGACAGAGACAATGATAGAGACAATGATAGAGACAATGACAGAGACAATGACAGAGACAATGACAGAGACAAGGATAATGACAGAGACAAGGATAATGACAGAGACAAGGATGATGACAGAGACAGAGACAATGACAGAGATAGCGACAATGACAGAGACAAAGACAATAACAGAGACAGAGACAATGATAGAGACAATGATAGAGACAAAGAAAGAGACAATGACAATGACAGATACAATGACAATGACAGACAAAGACAAAGACAGAGACAGAGACAATGCCAGAGACAATGACAGAGACAGAGAAAACGACAATGACAATGACAGAGACAGAGACAATGACAGAGACAGAGACAATGACAGTGCCACAACTCGGTTTAATATTTTTTCACTTAAAAATATTATAGAGAATTTTGTCTCGGAGTTGATACGCCTTTAAGAGTTATGCGCTGTCAGCACTTGCTGATTGCGCATGTTCCGAACGCTTTGCACGTGTTTTGTTTTTTGGTTCTGCAGCGGCTCGTGCAGAACTGTTTTCTCGTGCATAATTTGATTCTTGGCGTTTAACCTCACTTATAAATAGAGGGAGGAAGATAATGGATGGAGGAAAAGAGAATTGACTAAAAGCTTTAGCCGCTGGGAGTTTTTTTTAACGTTTGTTTAATTTGAAGTAATGGTTTTGATTTCTTGGAAGTTTTCTGTCGTGTTTTCAGTTAGTGAGAGTGTTGGTTGAAAGATAATTGAGTCGATTGTTTTATGTTTTCGGTTTGTGGCGTTTTTTGTCTTTAAATGTCATTAGTGACTGAGGAAGGAATTTCCCGTATTTTTGTTCTGTCCGGTTGGGGGTCGTGCCACGTTCCACCCACCTCAACCGTGACAGACAGAGACAGAGACATTGATGGAGACAATGACAGAGACAGAGACATTGATGGAGACAATGACAGAGACAGAGACATTGATGGATACAGCGACAACGACAGAGACAGAGGCGATGACAGAGACAACGACAGAGACGGAGACAATGACAATGACTGAGACAATGAAAACGACAGAGACAATGAAAACGACAGAGACAGAGACAGAGACAAAGACAGAGATAGAGACAGACAGAGACAAAGACAGAGACAGATAGAGACAGAGACAATGACAATGACAGAGACAACGACAGAGACTCACACACTGAGGGTCGATGGGACGGGTGACGAGGCTGCTGACGACGGCCGTGATGGCGGTGATGACGAAGAGCAGGATGGAGAAGTACAGGTAGTGGACACGGGTCACCAGGATGGGCGTGGGGTCAGGCAGACCGCTGCCACAGGGGGGCGGGGTGTAGGAGTACTCCACAGCAAAGCGAATCATTCCTATGCTCATGCCCACCACCAGAGCCACGAAGGCACCCTGGAGAAGAGAGCAATGAATGGATGAGTGAATGAATGAATGTATAAGTGAATGAACAAACGATTGAACGAAAACGAACGAATTAATGAACGAACAATGGATGAATGGGGCTTACCGACCTATTAGCCTTTGTCAGCCATGAGAGGTCGCTCACTACACAATCACAGCAGCCGGTTAGAGTAAGAGGAAGACAAGATCCGACCCCCCCAGTTATTCGACTTCTACGAATGGCGTAGGTAAAAACAAGGTGGGTTTTTTAAAATCCCCAACCCACAGCGGGTGTCCCAAAAAATTTAAAAAGTTTCTAAAACAGAAAACGGATCATATAACAGGATTACTCAAAATTGCTTTTTAAAAGTACGCACACACTAACCTATGTATGCTGATGTTTTACAATTAAGAAACGTGAGAGATTCAACGAAATGAAGGAGCACATTTTATCCATTGCCTTCAAACACACACGCACGCTCTCTCTCTCTCTCTCTCTCTCTCTCTCTCTCTCTCTCTCTCTCTCTCTCTCTCTCTCTCTGCCTCTCTCTCTCTCTCTCTCTGCCTGGCTCTGTCTCTCTCTCTGTCTCTCTCTGTCTCTGTCTCTCTCTGGCTCTCTCTGTCTCTCTGTCTCTCTCTCTCATTTTCATAACATGATGTATGTACATCGATACGTTCATTGCTGAACGCAATACGATGTACAGAGGTCATCAGATTGAAAAGGCATTCTTATGAATGCTACGTAGTGTGAATTACTCCAATGAGTAGTCGGCCTACGAATAAAGTTTAGATCAGTTCAGTTCAGTTATCTCTCTCTCTCTCTGAATCTCTCTCTCTCTCTCTCTCTCTCTCTCTGACTCTCTCTCCCTACATTGTCATGGAAACAAATGCGCGCGCATGCACGTATGCAAAAACACAAGCCTGCGCACATGGGACAAAATACATGTATATAACGTATGCAGCTACACGCACGAAAATTGCAGTGATTAATTTTCCCCAGTTTCACAAGTCTATTCCGTCAATACAAAACAAAAAGATGAATTTTGAAAGTAGAACAAGACAAGACAAATTAATATAATACTAAAATGGAGCAAATACAATACTGAAACATATACATATATATTCGGTGTGCAGATTGAACAAATAAATAAAATTGACAGAAAAAGATCAGTACATAACAAAATATTCAAATAAATGCACATGAAAAGTAAAATCGATAGATAAATCAAAATGAAAATATCTATAATCTATTTCAAATGGAAAGCTAATAAAGCATAGAGTAAAATGAACAAATAACCTAGGCATTGAACACTGAATAAAACTCACTGTCTATTGTACAATTTACTTTGAACACAGCCTACTGGCCAGTGAACGCTGCAAAGTGAACACTGTTCACTGTCTACAGAATGTTGTCTACTGAGCCATGCCAGCTGTCCACTGCCCACAGTCAACTGCCCACTGCCCACAGCCAACTGCCCACTGACCATCTCGTTGAGTCGCGGCCAGAAAAGTCCCAGCACGAACACGGCACAGATGGGGGGCTGCAGGAAACTGGACACTTCCTGGATGTACACGAAGAGTTCGCTCCCCTGACTGGCCTTGATGACAGGCACCCAGATGATGCTGATGACGACGAGGACGACGACGAAAATCCTGAAGAGGAAAGGAGAAATTAACGGCGTTGAATCTGGCGTAAAAGAAAGCGAAAACCAGCGACTAATGTCTTGAAAAGGAGTGACACTGACAGAAAACGAATACAGAACACAACCAAGGTTACTGGTCCAGGCTTTAATTTAGTAGAAAAAAACCCAGGACGTCAGTATTTCGAGTGTCAAACTCTCCATCAGGACAGACAACATCAGCAAGTGAGCTGCTGGGCTGTCTTCAGCGTTTTGCAGTTCTGTGCACCTTTGCAGTCATGCAGAGGAGCGAATCCATAGTCCTCCGTGGCTGAGGAACGTCTAACATACGAACTCTCAAATCTTTGATAGGATCGAAGCGCAGATGAACAAATAAAAAGTTACAGAGGCTACTGGACAAACTGGTTTGCTGACATTAGGTAGAAACCAGACGATAAGGTTATAATGATGAACGTCATGTGCAAAGCAGGCGGCGGGAATTTAAACGCAATCGTTAACATGCAAAAACAATGACTGTCTCGTGCAGGAGGTTAGAGATCTATCGAAAGGGTAGCGAAATTTAGCACAAAGACAGAGTAGACATATACATAAACATTATTTATTCCACATGGTGATGTGTAGCAAGTATGAGATGCACATAGAATTAGAGAACATCTGTTTGTGATAATGCTGACGATGACGACGACGACGAAGGCGATGATGATGATGATGATGATGATGATGATGATGATGATGATGATGATGATGATGATGATGATGATGATGAAAACAACGACAAAATGGCAACGACGAAAATAACAACGATGCTAACGATGACGACGACGAATGTAATGATGACAATGACGATGACGACAAAATCGACGACAATACTGATAATGACGACGTTGAAGGCGATGATTTCAATGACGACGAAAACTACGACGACGACGAGGACGATGACAGATCGCCTTTACCTGCCCACTATCATGAGCTCCAGCTCCGAGGCGGACTTGCGGATGCGAGTCCACACGTCGATGGCGAAAATTGTGCTGCTGGAGTTGAAGATGGAGGTGAGGGACGACATGAGGGCCGCCATCATCACCGCCAGCATCAGGCCGCGAGCCCCTGCAGAGCACACACACACACGCTCAGCACACAGCACACACACAGCACGCTCAACACACACAGCACGCTCAGCACACACACACACGCTCAGCACACACAGCACACACAGCACGCACACAGCACGCTCAGCACACATAGCACACACACAGCACGCTCAGCACACATAGCACACACAGCACACACACAGCACGCTCAGCACACACAGCACACACACAGCACACACAGCACACACACAGCACGCTCAGCACACATAGCACACACACAGCACGCTCAGCACACATAGCACACCACACACACGATCAGCACACACAGCACACACACAGCACACACACACACGCTCAGCACACACACAGCACACACACACACGCTCAGCACACACACAGCACACACACAGCACACACACACACGCTCAGCACACACAGCACACACACACACACACACACACGCTCAGCACACACACAGCACGCTCAGCACACACAGCACACACAGCACACACAGCACACATAGCACACACACAGCACGCTCAGCACACACACAGCACGCTCAGCACACACACAGCACGCTCAGCACACACACAGCACACACAGCACGCTCAGCACACACAGCACACACACAGCACGCTCAGCACACACACAGCACACACACACACGCTCAGCACACACAGCACACACAGCACACATACAGCACACACACACACGCTCAGCACACACACACACGCTCAGCACACACAGCACACACTCAGCACACACACACACGCCCAGCACACACAGCACACACACAGCACACACAGCACACACAGCACGCTCAGCACACACAGCACACACAGCACACACACTGCACGCTCAGCACACACACAGCACGCTCAGCACACACAGCACACACAGCACACACACAGCACGCTCAGCACACACACACAGCACGCTCAGCACACACAGCACACACACACACACACGCTCAGCACAAACAGCACACACACACACACAGTACACACACACACGCTCAGCACACACAACACGCTCAGCACACACACACACACGCTCAGCACACACAACACGCTCAGCACACACAACACACGTAGCACACACACACACGCTTAGTACACACACACACACACGATCAGCACACACACACACACACGCTCAGCACACACAACACGCTCAGCACACACAACACACATAGCACACACACACGCTTAGTACGCACACACACACACACGCTCAGCACACACAACACGCTCAGCACACACAACACACATAGCACACACACACACGCTTAGTACGCACACACACACACACGCTCAGCACACACAACACGCTCAGCACACACAACACACATAGCACACACAACACGCTCAGCACACACAACACACATAGCACACACACACACGCTTAGTACGCACACACACACACACGCTCAGCACACACAACACGCTCAGCACACACAACACGCTCAGCACACACATAGCACACACACACACGCTTAGTACACACACACACACACACACACACACACACGCGCTCAGCACACACACACACACGCTCAGCACACACAACACGCTCAGCACACACAACACACATAGCACACACACACGCTTAGTACACACACACACAGCACGCTCAGTACACACACAACACGCTCAGCACACACAACACACATAGCACACACACACACGCTTAGTACACACACACACACACACACACACGCTCAGCACACACACACACACGCTCAGCACACACAATACGCTCAGCACACACAACACACATAGCACACACACACGCTTAGTACACACACACACAGCACGCTCAGTACACACACAGCACGCTCAGCACACACAACACACACACACACACGCTCAGCACGCTCAGCACACACAGCACGCTCAGCACACACACAGCACGCTCAGCACACTCAGCACACACAACACACACACACACACACGCTCAGCACACTCAGCACACACAGCACGCTCAGCACACACACAGCTCGCTCAGCACACACAGCACGCTCAGCACACACACAGCTCGCTCAGCACACACACAGCACGCTCAGCACACACAGCACGCTCAGCACACACAC
>JAWQFJ010007743.1:15000-27500 GCA_034096865.1 Theodoxus fluviatilis
ATCCTTTTGACATGAACTGTTGTATACACTATTGCACTGTGTTGAACAGAACCCTCATGCATTTGCCAAATGGCTTTTGCTGTTTCGCATGACGTTTACTACAATGTTTTGGATTTCACTATATCAAAGGTAAATTGCGAGTTTAAAAAGAGACGTGTCGTCGACATTTGAGGCTCAGACAGCTCCACTACACGTCGTTGCATCGTATCTATGCACTTTATCCAAAATGTCAGAGAGGACACTGACAGTCAAAAAGACGCGGGAATCTGGGTCATGCCAAAGCAGTACAAGACAGGGCGGGGGCCAGTACCTGTGAAGAGGATGCGGGCGATCATGCCGGGCAGGACGAGGAGGAAGAGGGGCAGGATCTTCAGGTAGCCGCACAGGATGCTGCCTGCCTTGGCGTGGTCGTACGTCTTGCCCGCTAGGGCCCGCTGTACGATCACCTGTGTTTAGACAGACCAACGTTAGTCGCATGCGGACACACAGGCAGTCACGCAGGCAAGCAGGAAGGCAGACAGGCAAGCAGGAAGAAAGACAGGCAGGCAAGCAGGAAGACAGACAGACAGGCAAGCAGGAAGGCAGACGGGCAAGCAGGAAGACAGACAGGCAAGCAGGAAGACAGACAGGCAAGCAGGAAGACAGACAGGCTGGCAAGTAGGAAGACAGACAGGCTGGCAAGTAGGAAGACAGACAGGCTGGCAAGCAGGAAGACAGACAGGCTGGCAAGCAGGAAGACAGACAGTCAAGCAGGAAGACAGACAGGCAAGCAGAAAGACAGACAGGCAAGCAGGAAGACAGACAGGCTGGCAAGCAGGAAGACAGACAGGCTGGCAAGCAGGAAGACAGACAAGCAAGCAGGAAGACAGACAGGCAAGCAGGAAAACAGACAGACAGGTAAGCAGGAAGGCATACGGGCAAGCAGGAAGGCAGACGGGTAAGCAGGAAAACAGACAGACAGGCAAGCAGGAAGACAGACAGGCCTGCAAGCAGGAAGACAGACAGGCCTGCAAGCAGGGAGACAGACAGACTGGCAAGCAGGAAGGCAGAAAGTCAAGCAGGAAGACAGACAGACAGGCAAGCAGGAAGGCAGACGGGCAAGCAGGCAGGCAGACAGGCAAGCAGGAAGACAGACAAACAGGCAAGCAGGAAGGCAGACGGGCAAGCAGGAAGGCAGACATGCAAGCAGGAAGACAGACAGACAAGCAGGAAGGCGGCAAGCAGGGAGGCAGACAGGCTGGCAAGCAGGAAAACAGACAGACAGGCAAGCAGGAAGGCAGACGGGCAAGCAGGAAGGCAGACAGGCTGGCATGCAGGAAGACAGACAGGCTGGCAAGCAGGAAGGCAGACGGGCAAGCAGGAAGACAGAGAGGCAGGCAAGAAGGAAGACAGACAGGCAAGCAGGAAGACAGACAGACGGGCAAGCAGGAAGACAGACGGGCAAGCAGGAAGACAGACAGGCAAGCAGGATGGCAGACAGGCAGGCAGGAAGACAGACAGACAAGCAGGAAGGCAGACGGGCAAGCAGGAAGGCAGACAGGCTGGCAAGCAGGAAAACAGACAGACAGGCAAGCAGGAAGGCAGACGGGCAAGCAGGAAGGCAGACAGGCTGGCAAGCAGGAAAATAGACAGTTAAGCAGGAAGGCAGACGGGCAAGCAGGAAGACAGAGAGGTAGGCAAGTAGGAAAACAGACAGGCAAGCAGGAAGACAGACAGGCAGGCAAGTAGGAAGACAGACAGGCAGGCAAGTAAGAAGACAGACAGGCAGGCAAGTAGGAAGACAGACAGGCAGGCAAGTAGGAAGACAGACAGGCAGGCAAGCAGGAAGACAGACAGGCAGGCAAGTAGGAAGACAGACAGGCGGGCAAGCAGGAAGACAGAGAAGCAGTAAAAAAGACAGGATGAAATGCAGCTACCAGTGGTACACTAGGGAGGGAGGTTGTAGAGTGTGGCCTGAGACAAACACATTTACATTCAAATACACATTCGCGCGCGCGCTTGCACGCACACACGCACACACACACACACATACACACACACACACACACGCACACACACGCATACACACGCACACACATGCACACACATACACACACAGAGACTCACACACAGACATACACACACACACACCACTTCATACATACATAGATACACACATACACACACACGTACACTTACACACACATTTCACTCACACACATCGCTCACACTCGTCACTCACACACGTCACACACACGTCACTCACACACACACACACGTCACACACACGTCACTCACGCACACACACACACACACACGTCACACACACACACACGTCACACACACACACACACACACACACACACACACACACCACATGCCCACCACCCACCATCCCTCAACCTTACCTGGTCTGAACACCAGTACCAGATGGAGTTGATGGTCAGTCCGATGATCCCTGGCCACGGAAGGTCAGCGTGGAGGGGGTCACGGAACAGGTGCATGTAATCATCACGTGGTCTTCCGCACGTGGCGTTAGTCAGGTTGAGCGAGTAGTTGGAGATGGCCAGTGGGTAGCGCTCCACCATGCTGTGGTACCCACCCACCCGTATGAAGCCTGCAAGGACATCATTATACCTCGATCAAGGGACATGAACGAGATGAGATCAGATGAATGACGGCGTATCAGCATCTGTAGGCTATGTGAGGCCCGTTGTACGTGGAGCGAAGAAGGGACAATGTTTCTCTATTTCTCGTCGCGACCAGTCTTTCTCTCGCGAGTTGGTCCTACAGAGCTATATGATACCAGCCAGCTACTATCATGTATCTCAGTGGTCTTTCTCTAAAGCTATTTTCTGATTGGTTGATTGAAGGCTGCGCCGCTGCTTCGTCGCCGGCTAATAATAGACTGCTGGCAATTTGAGGGAGCGAGCTATTTCGGGCATGATCTTTTTGCTGCTTCATTGCGTCATGTGCAATGAATCGCTTAAGAAGACGCGGTGGGTCGAGTCTAACCTCCAAACCAGGTACCAACAGGGGGTTAAGGGATAATACGTCCTGCTCATGAAGTGACAGATAGAGACGATCGGAAGGAGATAAGCGCATGTGGATTGAAGGATAAACTGAAGGACAGACAAAAGATGGACAGACGGATGGACGGAAGGTGTGACGGACATCCATGCAGAGGGCTCACAGGCAAACCCACGGATATATCAACGGGTGGATGGATAGATGGAGGAAGGGATGAAGGGATGATGGAACTGAAAGGGGGGATGAATTCGATGGATGAATTGTATTGACTGCTTATCTTTGACTCAGAACGCCCAACTCACACACACACACACACACACACACACACACACACACACACACACACACACACACACACACACACACACACACACACACACACACACACACACACACACACACACACACACACACACACACACACACACACACACACACACACACACACAGACACACACACACACACACACACACACACACACACACACACACACACTCACACACACACACACACACACACACACACACACGCGCACACACACACACACACACACGCACATGCACACACACACACATACACACACACACACACACGCACACACACACACACACACACACACACACACACACACACACACACACACACACACGCACGCACACACACACGCACGCACACACACACACACACACACACACACACACACAAAGAGAGACGAAATACTCCGCCGTCAAGAGCAAGCAAGCAGACTACATGTAAATCCACACGTCCCCATACTCAGTATCTGCCATCCAAATGGATAAGGAAAATAACGACCGTCTGGCACGCTCACTACGCTGTCTGGGCACGCGGTAACGGGACTGCGAAGGTCCCTTGTTGCCTGCCATTGGCACGCGAAGAGGACTGTCATGTCATCGTGATCTATTCCCGTGGTTTCGGGTGGTTCCACTAATTCCAGAAATGGCTGATCAGGCCAATTTGGAGCCGGAGGCTAGGGTCACATAGAGGACAAAGGGATGCGTGATGTCCCTGGTTTTGCATTGCGCATATTTCTGGACTGCCTCGATGGTCCACCTTGAATCAAAAACCTTTATCGCGTTGCACCAGCTTGGATGTGACGTCACCATAAGGACTGAAAGTACTCCAGCTGTCAAGAGCGACTGTGAAACTGTCTAGAGACGCTTTGATTAAGTCCTTGAACTTTTCCTGTTGATTGCCTTGACGGCGACTAACACACTTCAGTTCTAGAAAATATGTGCCAGGGGTTCGCTGTGCTGAGTGCATGGTGTATTGGGAAGAGGGTCCCAGCATTGCCATCGCAGCCAGCATCCAAAACGGTGATGCCTGACCAGAATAGCAAGAGTTTGCACACGTAATGCTTATTCGCATAGACAGCCACGCATCGTGATTCATGTCATTCCTATTTCAGCTTATTTCTCCTAGTAGAAAATACTTACAGTCTTCATACTGCATCGTGTATGTCTAATGATCAGCAAGCTGCCTTTGCTATGTATGATTTCTACAAAACTGAGATTATGACACAAAACTTTCAATGAAGCAAGATACAAATCTCACGAGACTGCATGACATTATGCTATGGACCTTATTGCAAAATGTAAAATACAAATCAGTAATTGGAGTAGGAGAGGGGTAGGGAGGCGAAGGAGAAATGGGGTGGTGGTGATGATGGTAAATGATGATGCCGATGATGATGATGATGATGATGATGATGATGATGATGATGATGATGATGATGATGATGATGATGATAATGGTGCCTCTTGCAACTCTAAGGAATGACGATGAGCAAATTCCTAATAATTATCTGCTGTTCAAGATTGACTGGGTAAAGCGGTTGTCTCACTCAAGATGCGCCGGAACACTGACACTCTAGTAAAGATTGCATATTTAGGACATGCTTGCCATAAAAGGGGGGAAAAAGAAGAAAGAAAAAACAGACAAACCTATCGCGGTACGACCTGGTTATGCTGATTGCCCGCTAATGCGTCAATGACAAATTACTGACACTGACACTCTTGTAATCACTGCACATTCAGGAGACGCTTACAAATAAAAAGGAAACAAGATTAAAAAAACTTAACTAACAAACAGACAAACTTCTCGCAGTACTACCTGGTTATGCTGATAACCGGTTAATGTTTGCTTTGCCGCCCTCGTTCATACGGAATATTGCAACTCACTAGTTATAATTATACCTTCGACATTACATGTCGCATCTTATTGCAATAAGACGACTAGCGGTAAGTTGCGAAAACTTTGTGAATAGCGTGGTGTGTGTGTGTGTGTGTGTGTGTGTGTGTGTGTTTGTTTGTGTGTGTACATGCGTGCGTGCGTGCGTGTGTGTGACGAGAGACTGGAAGAGACAGAGAAGGGAGGAAAGAAGAAAGAAAAACAAAGACGAATGAAGGAAAGGAAGGAAGATGGAGAGAGGAAAGGCAGGAAGAATGAGAGAGGGGGAAAAAAAGGTCGCAGCCCACCATCGTTACAGAGGTGAGAGTGCAACTACTCACTCATGACCATGAGGACGAAGGCTCCAGTGATCATGATGATGGTCTGGATGAAGTCTGTCCAGATGACTGCAGTCAGGCCTCCTGCAACACGCACAGGACACGGATCCTTGAGAAGAGGGATCAGAGAAGTCACGTGACATCCCCTCCTCAGGCAGAAGAGCTACTTCCGGTTAATCTTTCACAAACGGGATGACGAAAAACGGATGTTTACGTTACGTGGCGCTATGTCTTGTCACGCCTCGCTGTCTAGTGTAGGGATATGTGTGTTAAGTATTGTCACGTAACATAATGTCATACGATGTTATGTTCCATCATGTTACGTTCTGTTATGTTGCACTGTGTTATACGTGCTATGTTACTTTTTGTACGTAGCGTTACGTTATGTTCAGTTACGTTACGTTGTTAGGTAATGTTGCGTTACGTTATGTTATGTTGAGCCATGTCATGCGTGCTATGTTCCGTTTGGTTACGTAACTTCATGTTTATGTTTAGTTACATCACGTTGTTTCGTTATGTTAAGGTATTTATGTTATGTTATGTTACGTTATGTTATATGTTATGTTATTTGTTATGTTATTTGTTATGTTATTTGTTACGTCACGTTATGTTACGTTGCGTTACGTTACACCATGAAAGGGAAATGGAGAGGAAGTGGGGGTTGTCTGACACACGGTACATCTTTAGTGACAAGGTGCATGCAGGCGTTACTTCTTCAGTAAACAAAGAAAACTGTTCTCCTGGAGTCCCTACAGACAAAGGCCGTTCTCCACCATCAACATATCATCCGTGTCATATGTTCACTTTTTTATATGCTTGTAACTGTAGTATTCTATAAAGCATAAACTGAGTGTGTGAGTGTGTGTGTGTGTGTGTGTGTGTGTGTGTGTGTGTGTGTGCGCGCGTGTGTGTGTGTCTAACAAAATGTAACTTCTGTGAGCCTACGAGGCTCGGCCAACGAATAGAACTTGCGAGCTGTACACGCGATGGATGCGTGCTCCAGATAACGAAACAGATGAGCAGGTTCCACTGCTATCTTGGGGTGGGGTCTATGACCAAGAATGCAGGTCAAAGGTCAAATGGCAAAAAGCGGTTATGACTGGTTTGCAGAAACGGGGTATCTGCCTCCGTTTTGGTGATTCTCTTGTTATCTTGGAGGTGAGATCAGGCACGCAATGCACTACTTTTGCTCTGAGGAGTTTTGCCTAGTGGGCCTTGATCATTATTTTCAGAGGGGTAACTAGTGCTGTGGGGACACCGTTTAAATCTCGAGAGACGTTCTCAAGACTCGGAATGTACTCGCCTCCTCACTTTCATCCTACATCGTTAATGTAAATTATAAATAGCTTTGATGTCACACGACCTCCAATCATATACTTTGTACTCTGTAGGTTTCACCCAGTGCTATTCGTTATGATGTGACGTGCTAGAAGATGGCGCGTTATTAAACTGGGTTGCATGACTAAACCCCCTTCCTGTTGCGTGACTAAACCCCCTTCGTGTTGCGTGACTAAACCCCATCCCTGTTGCGTGACTAAACCCCCTTCCTGTTGCGTGACTAAACTCCCTCCCTGTTGCGTGACTAAACTACCTTCCTGTTGCGTGACTAAACCCCCTTCCTATTGCATGACTAAACCCCCTTCCTGTTGCGTGACTAAACCCCCTTCCTATTGCATGACTAAACCCCCTTCCTGTTGCGTGAAAATAATGAATCTGTTCAAAGTCAACATTTATTTACCCCTGTGTGTGTGTATGTGTGTGTGTGTGTCTTAGTGTGTGTGTTAGTGTGTGTGTGTGCTTGTGTGTGTGTGTGTGTGTGTGTGTGTGTGAGTGTGTGTATATGTGTGTGTGTTTGTGTGCGTGCGTGCGTACATGCGTGCGTGCGTGCGTGCGTGCGTGTAACAAATGAGTTTGTGCAGAATACATTTTTTTCTATGCGTTTTCAATTTGGTTTTCGTTTGCCTATTTTCTCTTTCAACAGTGATTTCTCATTTGTTAAGTCAATATTGTATATCAAATGATTTATTTCTGATTAAAATAGATTCGTTGACTTCAAGCCCTGCTGTCCTACCTTTCCACATGTCATGTCACTACTGCGGGCTGCGTGCATAAAGGCCGCTCTACAATGACAGCATTTATAGCATTGTGTTGCATGTGGTAACTCAAAGTATTGCATTCAGTACATACAGGTCCATGCTACACCATGGGAAAAACTGCTACAGCATGCTAGTCCATGCTAGGCCATGGGACAGACTGCTACAGCATGCTGGTCCATGTTACGCCATGGGACAGACTGTTACAGCATGCTACACCATGCTACGCCATGGGACAGACTGCTACAGCATGCTACTCCATGCTACGCCATGGAACAGACTGTTACTCCATGTTACGCCATGGGACAGACTGCTACTCCATGCTACTCCATGGGACAGACTGTTACTCCATGCTACGCCATGGGACAGACTGTTACATCATGCTAGTCCATGCTATGCCATGGGACAGACTGCTACAGCATGCTACTCCATGGGACAGACTGCTACTCCATGCTACGCCATGGGACAGACTGTTACAGCATGCTAGTCCATGCTACACCATGGGAAAGACTGCTACAGCATGCTAGTCCATGCTAGGCCATGGGACAGACTGTTACAGCATGCTACTCCATGGGACAGACTGTTACTCCATGCTACGCCATGGGACAGACTGCTACAGCATGCTACTCCATGGGACAGACTGTTACTCCATGCTACGCCATGGGACATACTGTTACAGCATGCTACTCCATGCTACGCGTTGGGACAGACTGCTACAGCACGCTACTCCATGTTACGCCATGGGACAGACTGCTACTCCATGTTACGCCATGGGACAGACTGCTACTCCATGCTACGCCATGGGACAGACTGCTACTCCATGCTACGCCATGGGACAGACTGCTACAGCACGCTAGTTCATGCTACGCCATGGGACAGACTACTACTCCATGCTACAACATGGGACAGACTGCTACTCCATGTTACGCCATGGGACAGACTGCTACAGCACGCTAGTTCATGTTACGTCATGGGACAGACTACTACAGCACGCTAGTTCATGCTACGCCATGGGACAGACTGCTACAGCACGCTAGTTCATGTTACGTCATGGGACAGACTACTACAGCACGCTAGTTCATGCTACGCCATGGGACAGACTGCTACTCCATGTTACGCCATGGGACAGACTGCTACAGAACGTTACTCCATGCTACGTCATGGGACAGACTACTACAGCATGCTACTCCATGTTACGCCATGGGACAGACTGCTACTCCATGCTACGCCATGGGACAGACTGTTACTCCATGCTACGCCATGGGATAGACTGTTACTCCATGCTACGCCATGGGATAGACTGTTACTCCAAGCTACGCCATGGGAGAGACTGCTACTCCATGCTACGCCATGGGATAGACTGTTACTCCATGTTACGCCATGGGACAGACTGTTACTCCATGCTACGCCATGGGACAGACTGCTACTCCATGTTACGCCATGGGACAGACTGTTACTCCATGCTACGCCATGGGACAGACTGCTACTCCATGCTACGCCATGGGACAGACTGCTACAGAACGTTACTCCATGCTACGTCATGGGACAGACTACTACAGCATGCTACTCCATGTTACGCCATGGGACAGACTGCTACTCCATGCTACGCCATGGGACAGACTGTTACTCCATGCTACGCCATGGGATAGACTGTTACTCCATGCTACGCCATGGGATAGACTGTTACTCCAAGCTACGCCATGGGAGAGACTGCTACTCCATGCTACGCCATGGGATAGACTGTTACTCCATGTTACGCCATGGGACAGACTGTTACTCCATGCTACGCCATGGGACAGACTGCTACTCCATGTTACGCCATGGGACAGACTGTTACTCCATGCTACGCCATGGGACAGACTGCTACTCCATGCTACGCCATGGGACACACTGCTAATCCATGCTACGCCATGGGACAGACTGCTACTCCATGCAACGCCATGGGACAGACTGTTAGTCCATGCTACGCCATGGGACAGACTGCTACTCCATGTTACGCCATGGGATTGACTGCTACTCCATGCTACGCCATGGGACAGACTGCTACTCCATGCAACGCCATGGGACAGACTGTTAGTCCATGCTACGCCATGGGACAGACTGCTACTCCATGTTACGCCATGGGATTGACTGCTACTCCATGCTACGCCATGGGACAGACTGCTACTCCATGCTACGCCATGAGACACACTGCTACTCCATGCAACGCCATGGGACAGACTGCTACTCCATGCAACGCCATGGGAGAGACTGCTACTCCATGCAACGCCATGGGACAGACTGTTAGTCCATGCTACGCCATGGGACAGACTGCTACTCCATGCTACGCCAGGGGACAGACTGCTTCAGCACGCTAGTTCATTCTACGCCAGGGGACAGACTACTACAGCACGCTACTCCATGCTACGCCATGGGACACAATGCTACTCCATGCTACGCCATGGGACATACTGCTACGCCATGCTACGCCATGGGACAGACTGCTACTCCATGCTACGCCAGGGGACAGACTGCTTCAGCACGCTAGTCCATGCTACGAATTGGGACAGACTGTTACTCCATGTTACGCCATGGGACAGACTGCTACAGAACGCTAGTTCATGCTACGTCATGGGACAGACTACTGCAGCACGCTACTCCATGTTACGCCATGGGACAGACTGCTACTACATGTTACGCCATGGGACAGACTGCTACAGAACGCTAGTTCATGCTACGTCATGAGACAGACTACTAAAGCACGCTACTCCATGTTACGCCATGGGACAGACTGCTACTCCATGCTACGCCATGGGACAGACTGTTACTCCATGCTACGTTATGGGACAGACTGTTACTCCGTGCTACGCCATGGGACAGACTGCTACTCCATGTTACGCCATGGGACAGACTGCTACTCCATGCTACGCCATGGGACAGACTGCTACTCCATGTTACGCCATGGGACACACTGCTACTCCATGCTACGCCAGGGGACAGACTGCTACTCCATGCTACGCCATTGGAAAGACTGCTACCATGTTACGCCATGGGACAGACTGTTACTCCATGCTACGCCATGGGACAGACTGCTACTCCATGCTACGCCATGGGACAGACTGCTACTCCATGCTACGCCATGGGAAAGACTGCTACAGAACGCTAGTTCATGCTACGCCATGGGACAGACTACTACTCCATGCTACGCCATAGGACAGACTGCTACTCCATGCTACGCCATGGGAAAGACTGCTACAGAACGCTAGTTCATGCTACGCCATGGGACAGACTACTACAGTACGCTACTCCATGTTACGCCATGGGACAGACTGCTACTCCATGCTACTCCATGGGACAGACTGCTACTCCATGCTACGCCATGGGACAGACTGTTACTCCATGCTACGCCATGGGACAGACTGTTACTCCATGCTACGCCATGGGACAGACTACTACTCCATGCTACGCCATGGGACAGACTGCTACTCCATGTTACGCCATGGGACAGACTGCTACTCCATGTTACGCCATAGGACAGACTGCTACTCCATGTTACGCCATGGGACAGACTGCTACTCCATGTTACGCCATGAGACAGACTGCTACTCAATGCTACGCCATGGGACAGACTGCTACTCCATGCTACGCCATGGGACAGACTGTTACTCCATGCTACGCCATGGGACAGACTGTTACTCCATGCTACGCCATGGGACAGACTGCTACTCCATGCTACGCCATGGGACAGACTGCTACTCCATGCTACGCCATGGGACAGACTGCTACTCCATGCTACGCCATGGGACAGGCTGTTACTCCATGCTACGCCATGGGACAGACTGCTACTACATGCTACGCCATGGGACAGACTGCTACTCCATGCTACGCCATGGGGCAGACTGCTACTCCATGCTACGCCATGGGACAGACTGCTACTCCATGCTACGCCATGGGACAGGCTGTTACTCCATGCTACGCCATGGGACAGACTGCTACTCCATGCTACGCCATGGGGCAGACTGCTACTCCATGCTACGCCATGGGAGAGACTGCTACTCCATGCTACGCCATGGGACAGACTGTTACTCCATGCTACGCCATGGGACAGACTGCTACTCCATGCTACGCCATGGGACAGACTGTTACTCCATGCTACGCCATGGGACAGACTGCTACTCCATGCTACACCATGGGACAGACTGTTACTCCATGCTACGCCATGGGACAGACTGCTACTCCATGCTACGCCATGGGAGAGACTGTTACTCCATGCTACGCCATGGGACAGACTGCTACTCCATGCTACACCATGGGACAGACTGTTACTCCATGCTACGCCATGGGACATACTGTTACAGCATGCTAGTCCATGCTACACCATGGGACAGACTGCTACTCCATGTTATGCCATGGGACAGACTGCTACTCCATGCTACGCCATGGGAGAGACTGTTACTCCATGCTACGCCATGGGACAGACTGCTACTCCATGCTACACCATGGGACAGACTGTTACTCCATGTTACGCCATGGGACAGACTGCTACTCCATGCTACGCCATGGGACAGACTGTTGCTCCATGCTACGCCATGGGACAGACTGCTACTCCATGTTACGCCATGGGACAGACTGCTACTCCATGCTGCGCCATGGGACAGACTGTTACTCCATGCTACGCCATGGGACAGACTGCTACTCCATGTTACGCCATGGGACAGACTGCTACTCCATGCTACGCCTTGGGACAGACTGTTACTCCATGCTGCGTCATGGGACAGACTGCTACTCCATGCTACGCCATGGGACAGACTGCTACTCCATGCTACGCCATGGGACAGACTGCTACTCCATGCTACGCCATGGGACAGACTGTTACTCCATGCTACGCCGTGG
>JAWQFJ010007743.1:32500-45000 GCA_034096865.1 Theodoxus fluviatilis
CTTTCTGTTTTGATGTTTCTGTTCGCTTTTGATGCTTTTCTCAGTGGTTTGCGGCGACTTTGTTTTGCCTTAGACATGTTCGGTTTTCATGCGGCTTGTATGCCAGTGCGGCTAATATATGGATTTTTCTGTATTTTTCTTTAAAAACGGGGGGTGCGGCTTATAACCAGGTGCGCCTTGTAGGCCATCTTTTACGGTAGTTCATTATAGACTTCGCCTGCCGGCGAAAGTGTCTCTAGCCCAGATGGCATCACGTGATGGAAGGTTTTCGTCCGAAACATGCGAATGGAGGCCACACGAGAGGCTTGTGGGATAGCCGACCTACTCCCTGACATACGCAGTTAAAGTAGTTCTAAGACTATTTCGCACAAAACTCTTAACTTACTCTTGTTGACTCAATAAACAAGCGTTTATTCGATAAAATAAAATGTTTGTGTTGAAATGGAAACAAGTTTTGACATCTGAATGATTTCTGTAAAAAGTGGACAAAAAGTTGTATCCAGAACGAACTATTTTTGGCGCAATGCTGTAATGCGAAGGGTCAAGTCTATTACGCATTCAATGCGAACTGTGCCAGTGTCACGTGACTCGGGTTCACAGAATGGCATACAGCCTGACTTGCTTGAACTCCACGCAGAGGTCAGACGGGGGAATTAGAGGGCAAGAGGTCATAAAAGGCGTCTTTCATGATTACAAGGCCAGTTCTATGCAGGTAGTGTGACGTTTCCGAATTCGGGGGTGGGGGTGGGGGGTGGGGTGGGGGTGAGGGTGGGGGAAGAAGATAAAAATTCCACCTTTATGTTGTGTGACAAGCTGAGTAGCCACGATGGATCAAACACAGCATTTCAAAAGGTAATGTCAAACATCACTGAGGTAGAACGTTTTGTAGGTCGGCGCTCAACAAAAAACGTCAGTGTTCCTTTTATGCGTTTTGTTCAGTGGTTCTTGTTGTTTTTGGTGGTGGCGGTGTGCGTGCGTGCGTGCGTGTGTGTGTGCGTGTGTGTGCGTGTACATGCGTGCTTGTGTGTGTGTGTGTGTGTGTGTGCGTGCGTGCGTGCTTGTATGAGTGTGTGTGTGTGTGTGTGTGTGTGTGTGTGTGTGTGAGTGTGTGAGTTTTGTTGTTGTTATTGTTGTTGTTGTTGTTGATAAACTGAAAAGCCTTCTGCCGGATGACCAGCTCACACTTCACTCTAACAGTCGAAGCAGTTCTTGAATTCGAGAATGAAAAAGTCATGAGCACCTCCAGCCAAGAGAATTGTTATCTTTCGAGTCCACTGGCGATAAGCACCAGCTGATTGCTAGCTCAGAATCTAAAAACCTGTCTATTTCACACAATCACTAAGAAAGTGTGCCCGTACAACAGGAAACGCTCCTGTCCATACGCACATTCTGACCATGGGCAAACTTTGCAGCGACTCAAAAGGCGTTCTGAACACACCGAATATTTAATGTTCTTAACTCTGACACTTTGATGTCTTGCAAACTTGCAAGACTTTTCACTCAGAATTGAACACCTGCACTTCTCTCTCTCTCTCTCTCTCTCTCTCTCTCTCTCTCTCTCTCTCTCTCTCTCTCTCTCTCTCTCTCTCTCTCTCACACACACACACACACACTTACTCGGTGAACAGCACACGTCCTTCAGGTTCATTCCAGCAGTGCGTGAAAACTCTTCATTACTCGTGACTACTCACTCCAGACTCAGTGAACACCATTCAAATACTATGAACATACGGCATTCTTACAACTCAGCAATTCTGTCAAATATACAACATGGATACTAGGAAGATCCCATAGACATCACAACTTTCATTTTTGTTGGCGCTGTGCCGTGGTTCAATCCCAGGGGCGGGAGAGATGGAAAAAACTATTTAAAAAAAAAAAAAACAATTCTGTGGAAACTAATCATCACTCAGACTCATTCACCTTCGACTCCAAAAATGCCACAAGTATTCGGTTTTAGTCATTCAAAGGAACATCTGGCATAATTTGGGATATCTCTAATACATGCATTACCAGATATTACTTATTGGTCCGTCATTGTGGCTTTATGATCACCATGCATCATTTAGATCGAGCTCTCTGTAATAAAAGGTTGCTGAAGACCAGACAATGAGTTAATGCAAAACAATTTCTTTGAATACGGGACGATTAGTATGCTGGGTTAATTCTGCAATTCGAAGTCTTTTTCAGGTACAAACAAAAACCACGACAGCAACTGAGCAAGTATGGGAGTTTGTGCATGTATGTGTGTGAGACAGAGTTCCCTACGTACGTGTGTGCATGTATGTGTATATATAAG
Source organism: Theodoxus fluviatilis (assembly GCA_034096865.1). Taxonomy (NCBI): domain Eukaryota; kingdom Metazoa; phylum Mollusca; class Gastropoda; order Cycloneritida; family Neritidae; genus Theodoxus; species Theodoxus fluviatilis. Next base: position 34,800 of record JAWQFJ010007743.1, read on the forward strand.
CAACGTAAGACGCAAAATCCGTTCAGTCCATCAGTTCTACTTTTACCCTGTGCCTGAGGAACTTTTCAACGAAAAGGTTTCCCAGCATGCCATTTTCTGGCATCAAAACATTTTATAATCACCTATTATATTTTCTACACTCACACGACACTATTCAACAACTTTCATCGCTCGAAATCGTAAATTTTTCGCATCGACAAAAAAGCAAGTCCTTTCGATCAATCCAACACACGATGCAAACATAGGCCCGTGCTGCCACTGCTACCTCTACAAAGACAACCGTCAGCAGCAGAAAAACAGTGAGCTTACCCCAGATGCCATGTAGACAGGTAGAAATACATATCCAAGCAGTAAGGTGATGTACAGAGCCTGCAAAGAAAAGTCCCCCAAATTACCTACTCAGTCCTTCAATGGCACAGTTGTTACTCTTAGGAAGTTGAAGTTCAATATACAGAGCGAAAGCTCTGCGAGGGAGACAGGGGAAAAAAGTGGGAACACAAGCGAGGACTGAACACGCGACCTTTCGGTTAGCGCCCAAAATGCTCTACCAGCTGAGCCATAGTGGCCGCGTTGTCTTCTGTTAGGGAGTTAGAATGTTGGCATGGTAATTTGAATGTTTCGATGGCCAGGGACTAACAGTGCACAGTTTGAGCACCTATTTATGGGCGAAAACTTGCAGCAGAAAAGCAAGCATGTAGACATTAATACAACAGAATACTGTTACTTTTTCCTGTGTGGATTTGTGAATGTGTCATGAACTCCACTTCAACACTCCCTAGATGTTCGTCTTTCTATTCTTTTATGAACTGAATCATTATCCCAGGTCAACGCTTGAAAGTAAGGATACACTCTGACTACCCTGCATGAGGGCAGTTGTTGTGTGTTTCATGCCAGAACGGCACCTGAGGAAGATATACCCGTGTACGGAAGGTGAGTGTCCTACTACCGCTGTTCTATCACTGCTTCTTCTTCGCGTCCAGATAATGGTCATCACTTATTAATCTCCCACTCGACCTTCACTTGTCCACCTTGAGATCAGGCGTTCTCTAAGCAGAGTGTGACAGTTGAGGACCTTTGAAGTAAACATGTTTACTTCCTACTCTGGTATATCAGATACATTGAATGAAGTATCTCTGGCGCACCGAAATGCTCCTATTCTTTGTACTGTTAGGGAGACAGATGTACAAGTAAAATACGTGAAGCAGAAGGAAAATGACAGCAAGAATAAAGACGAGACGAGACGAGACGAAACGAGACGGGACGAGACGAGACGAGACGAGACGAGGCGAGATCTGAAAACCAGATAATCCGATCTTGGTGTGTTTAAGCGCGCGCGTTTGTGTGCCTCTGTGTGTGTGTATGTGAGTGCGTGTGTGTGTGTCTGTGTGTGTGTGTGTGTGTGTGTGTGTAAGTGTGTGAGTGTGTGTGTGTGTGTGTGTGTGTGTGTGTGTGTGTGTGTGAGTGTGAGTGTGAGTGTGTGTGTGCGTGTGCGTGGGTGCGTGCGTGCGTGCGTGTGTGTGTGTGTGTGTGTGTGAGTGTGTGTGTGTGTGTGTGTGTGTTTGAGTGTGTGTGTGTGTGTGTGTGTGTGTGCGTGCTTGTGTGCGTGTGCGTGTGTGTGCGCGCGACAAGTTTGGTGGCGGTACTCCAAGGCGACAATTATAACATTTAATACAATAACAACAAGGGCGGTATTCTACACAAATAACCAAGGGTTTGGTGGGAGGTTGGGTTGGGAAGGGGAGGAGGAGGAGGAGGAGGAGGAGGAGGAGGAGGAGGAGGAGGAGGAGGAGGAGGAGGAGGATAAAAGCTGGAAGGGAAGATGGTGGTGGGAGGACAGCGGGAGCAGGGATGGACAAGGGACTCACATTCAGCTCGTACATGGCAATAGATATGCCAGAGGCGGCCCCGGAGCCAGCCAGCCCCACGAAGTGCAGACTGCCGATGTTGCTGGCAAAGAGGGATGCCCCCACCTGAAAACACAAGATGTTGACTTTGCAGACATGTACAGGCATAGATATGAACGTTGCCGCAGTAGACTTTGCTTCATCACTGTTTAGTTTCAGCATGTTCATTCGTTCAAACCTCTTTTGTCTTCGTTTCGTAATTATTTCCGCTATCGTCGCGCATGCGCATGTGTGTGTGTGTAGCCTATGTGTATGTGTGTGTGTGTGTGTGTGTGTGTGTGTGTGTGCGTACGTGCGTGCGTGCGTGCGAGTGTGCGTGCGAGTGTGTGTGTGTGTGTGTGTGCATGTGTGTGTGCGCGTGCGAGTGTGTGTGTTTGTGTGTGTACATGTGTGTGTGCGTGCATACACGTGCGTGTGTGCATGTATGTGTTCGCTCTGTGTGTGTTGTGTGTGTTGTGTGTCTGTGTGAGAGAGAGAGAGAGAGAGAGAGAGAGAGAGAGAGAGAGAGAGAGAGAGAGAGAGAGAGAGAGAGAGAGAGGGAGGGAGGGAGGGAGGGAGGGAGGGAGGGAGGGAGGGAGAGAGAGAGAGAGAGAGAGAGAGAGAGAGAGAGAGAGAGAGAGAGAGAGAGACAGACAGACAGAGAGAGAGAGAGAGAGAGAGAGAGACAGACAGAGACAGAGACAGAGACAGAGAGAGAGAGACAGACAGACAGAGACAGAGAGAGAGAGAGAGAGAGAGAGAGAGAGAGAGAGAGAGAGAGAGAGAGAGAGAGAGAGAGAGAGAGAGAGAGAGAACGAGCGTAGCTCCGCCAGTAGCACCTCCAAGCTGTCACAGAAGAAGCATCCAGGGAGCACCAGGGCTACGTGTGTTTCCCAGACTACGGATATGCAATCCAAAGCAGTCCAGAAGGCATATCCCGGGGGTTTATTTGTAAGTGATCGCTTCAGTCATTCGCAACCTCCAATCAGCCAGTTCTTGTAACACATCCGGTTTCAAACCCAGGCACTGTCTGCATTTTCGTCCCAATGTTGATACCGACTCCTGTGTGGTTACTGCGATCACGTGACAATAATACCGGAAAGGCCCTTTGAAATGCCTTGGGTTGCTTTGGATTGCTCTGGATTGCTTCGGATTGCTTTGGATTGCTCTGGATTTCTTCGGATAGCTATGGATTGCTTTGGATTACTTCGGATTGCTTTGGATTGCTTCGTATTGCTTCGGATTGCTTCGGATTGCTTTGGATTCCTTTGAATTGCTTTGGATTGCTTTGGATTGCATATCCATAGTCTGGGAAACCTGCCTCAGATCAAAAGAAATGATATGTGTGCAGAATTAATAAGATACCAGATCCATTTACTCTCAAAGCACGCCAATGATATACATAAAACACCCTGAAAGACCTACAGCCCAACACTTACAAGAATTGATCTCTGCATCAGGTAGATGCAAATCTATATAAATCTGAACGAAAATTAAAAACCTACAACGTCATTAAAAATCAACATAAACAAATGGGCCCACCACAATCTAATAAGTGTATTATCGTGTAGATAAAAAATGTAAACCTCTAAAGTCTTCAAATGGCCAGAGTAAATAGAGCATACTTACCGGAATCCAGTGCATGTTCCTCCCTGCTAGGAAGTAACCCCCGGCACTTCCGCGGTTCTTACGAGAGGACTGCAAAATAAAATCACAGCCTGTAGGAGGGTCACTCAGAAAGGAGATCATGGCTTCGCCAAGTTACCCTACAGCAATCCTGTTGAAACTTCTGTAGAGCGTGGGGCTCTGTGTCCGAGTGGTCAGCGCGCTCGACCTGCAGTCGCTTGCGGCCAGAGGGTACGGCTTTCGAAGCTGCGCGGTTCCAGAGTTGCATCCTTGAGCAAGGTGCTTAACTCCCTTTGTTCCCCCACCCCCCACCCCTCCATCCAGGAGTAAAACGAGGTACCTGTGAGGGCAGTTGGGGTTTACTGTGGTGCAAATAATCCATGTTTGCGGCTATGAACAACCATGGGGTTGGAATGCTCCCCAGGGAAAGGAGTTGGCTCTGCTACCTGACTGACTGCGTGTCTTAAATGTCTGTCACTGCGTTTGTCGTCTGATGCTATTGGAGGATTGATCAAGCGGCCCTGTGATCAGGGAGTAAAGTGTACTGCGCATTGCGGTCCAGACACATGTGACAAGTCATTACATAAAAACCACACCTTTACCTTTATGATCTATAGTTTATTTTGTTGTAATCGCTATAATACTCTTCCGTTTTAGTACAGGAAAGTTTTTGATACATGTGTAAGTGAGACAAGCTGTACGAGCACATTCATGGTAAATTGTTCTTTTAAAGTCAACTGTTGGTGAACTGCAGCAATCATCGTGCTTGTTAAAGTGTGGGAATTTGATAGCAACTTTCTGAACAGTCAACAAAGTCGGACAGAGAGATTTGCAAATCATTACCTACAAAAGTAAATTTCATGCAAAATGTTACAATCCCATTGCATTGTGTAGACTCGAAAATCTGCAATTTATTACATACAAAAATAATGTTCATGCAGAATGTGACAATCCTATTGCAAATTAGAATATTGTGTAGACACGCAGATCTGCAATTCATTACCAATGCACATTAGAATACACGTACTGTGTGGATACACATATCTGCAATTCATCATCTATTCAGATTAGAATACTACGTGGACGTACAGATCTGCAATTCATCATATTTGCTGAATGTGAAAATCCTATTGCAGATTAGAATTCTGTGTAGACACGCAGATCTGCATTTCATTACCTATGTAGATTAAAATACAGGTAGGCTACTGTGTGAATACACAGATCTGCAATTCATCATCTATTCAGATTAGAATACTACGTGGACGTACAGATCTGCAATTCATCATATTTGTAGAATGTGACAATCCCATTGCATATTAGAATACTGAAAACTGAGGAGCTACTGTGAGCAGGCAGACTGAGGTCGCGATATAAGTCTCCTGCTGTCAGATCGACACTGGGCAGTAAGTGCAGTGGCTCAGCCACTGGAGTAGGCTCTGCTATCCAAGCAGGCTCTGCTATCCCTGCAGCCAAGGGTACCAGCTGTCTAAGTATATCAAACAACCTTAAAATAGATCATAGTTTTGTAATTCATCGCAATCAACTGGGGAGCTATCATCTGATTTCATTACTTTACTCACCACAGGCAGGCACACTCACAGTACGGCGGCTCCATCGTGAAGATTAAATGTTTGTATTCGTGTGGAATGGAGCTGTATTGCATTAACTACATATATTCTTTTCATTCACAATACAAAGACAAATTAAACTTTCTGAGAAAAGCACTCGAGATTTCTAAGGTGGACTGTGTTTTATAAAGACACATTTTCAACTCTTTTTCTGATTACACACCCAAGCGACTCTGAGAAAGGAACTCCAATCTTATTTGCCAAGAAGTTCGTCACTTCATAAAGACCCATTTCCTGTATATTTTCACATTTCTATACTACAAAGACAAAAACACTGTTGTGCGCTTTGCCACGATGAAAGTAATCATGCAACCCACTTTCAGTGCAGGTCTAAAACGAATATACTGGTTTGGACTGATGAGGTTTCATCATACTTTGTACGCTATGTAAGACCATTGAACACAACAATCACTAGAGATGGGCTGAGTATGAGCGAGTCAAGTCTCCATCTACATATAGTTACACACCTCTTTTGCTCGGGTGAGGAGACGGAGTGGCTATAATTTCACACACACAAACACACACACACACACACACACACACGCACACACAGACACGCACACACACACACACACACACACACACACACACACACACACACACACACACACACACACACACACACACACAAACACACACACACACACACACACAAACACACACACACACACACACACACACAGACACGCACACAAACACAGACACTCACTCACACACACACAGACACGCACACACACACAGACACTCACTCACACACACAAGCACACACACACACACACACACACAGACACAGACACACACACACACACACACACACACGCACGCACGCACGCACGCACGCACGCACACACACACACACACACACACACACACAGACTCTCACTCTCACACACACACACACTCACACACGCACGCACGCACACACACACACTCACACACACACACACACACACACACACACACACACACACACACACACACACACACACACACACACACACACACACACACACACCAATCCACATTGGGTTGCAGAGAATAACTATAGCAAACTTCTCTTTAATTAGAAATGACGTATTCTGGCCACTTGCTTAGAACACATGACCTACAGTCGCTTGCTGCCAGTGGATATTGCTATGAGTGGTGAAATTATAATCCCCAGAAGAGAGTGTGTATTTGCATGTTTCAAAGTACCGTAATTGACATGTAAAAACATGGAAGCCAGCCAGGTATCAAATAATGTTTGTTAGGAAAACAGCCATGCCTTGAATGATAGTATAGATTGTGGTGGGACCATGGAATGGTCAGTGGACAGGAAGATAAGGCACCAAAGTGCTTAAGGCGCCAAATTGGAGAAACTTTGAATTATGGTAACAGCGTGTGTTCAAAATAGAGAATGGCCATTGAAAAGTGTTTTGAAACAAGGCGCCCAGGTAGAGGGACTCACACCATCGGCCAGCATTCAAGGCCAGGCGGTAATGGAGCACCAAAAGACAGAGTTAACACGCGCCACATTCCACCAACACCACTGTTTCGTCCTGGAATAATTCTGGGAGACCTTACTTCACTCCAGACTGCGAGGAGGGAATAAAACACCCCGCATCCTCTCTCTCTCTCTCTCTCTCTCTCTCTCTCTCTCTCTCTCCATCTCGCGCGCGCGCTCGCTCGCTCGCTCGCTCTAGCTCTGTGTTGAAAGCCAACGAGCTAGGTCCCAGTCATCGTGTGAGGTGGGAGAGGGAATGCCTGACTCTTGCCCCTGGCTTTCATCGACTAAAGTTTACGGGGACTCTGATCCCCCCCACCCTCTCATCCACCTCCCACCCCCAAGAACTTGGAGGGGGAGGGGGGGGGGAAGGTTGGGGGGGGGGGGGGGGGGGGGGGGGGAGGGACATGGCCATGATGTTACATGACGGGGCTCAGGTTGTCTCCCTTGGGAGGGCGTCTAGGAGTTACTCATCACTGCCCTGCAACACTCACTCACCTCCCAAGCTATCCAGGTTGAACAGGACAACACAGAGATGATAAGTGGAGAGGTTTGATTACAAGAATAACTTTATTGATAATTATTCAGGGGTAATAATTATTACTTTGCTAAACTAAAAAAGGCACAACACATTATTATATCATGGTCTAGCCAGCCAGCCTTTATCCATATTTTACGTGAGTTCACTTATCTGAGGGTAGAGTTTATTGTCATACGCACGATGATCTGTGTCTGACCTTCTGCTAGACCAGCAAAGACACCAAGTCACGCCTGATCATGTCGCCACTGTGGGGGAACGCCCAGCTACCTAAACCCCCCACCCTCCACCCCCTAGATGGATGGGTGGAGTTTTACGACCTATCAGCCTTTGTAGGCTATGCAAAGCCATTAAGCACGAACATCACTAGAATAGTTCCTCCAAGTAAGCGCAAACCAAGTCACGATGTCCCTATTTATTCGCCTCTTACGAATCGCGTAGGGAGACACTGTGGGTCTAGTCTGACCACCAATGCACAGGGAGCACCTATCCTCCCTTCCCAGACAACATGGAGATCTAAACCCAGGCAGGCCCCTCTCCCATGGACTCACAACGCCCATCAGTCGTCAACCCCCACCCCCCAAGGCCAAAGCTTCGCCCTCCATTGAAAACAGCCGAGGTCAACGATTCTGACTCCACAGCATTGTCTCCTCACAAGTGGATTATGAAAATAATGAACTCTACCCTCAGATAAATGAGTCCATGTAAAATTTGGTTAAAAGGTTGACTGGCTAAACCATGATATATCGATGCGTTGTGCATTTCGTTTATTAGATTAAGAATAATTACTTCTTATCAATTATCATTAAAGTTATTCTTGTAATCAAACCTCCCCATTTATCTTCTCTGTGTTGACCTGTTCAGCATTGATAGCACGAAAGATGAGTGAATGTTGCAGGACGGCAGCATGTAACCCCTGGACACTCTCTCATACGAGACAACCTGAGCTCCGTCATGTAAAAATATGGACATCAAAGCTGCGCAGATGCGAGATTTACATCCTTGAGAAAGGCGTTTAAGACACCCAAGATGGTGTCCGAATTTATTCAGCCACAATATGACTGCATAGTGTTGTGAAATACACGTGTCTTATTCGGAACAGAACCTGTTGTGAGCGAGATTTTCACCTGTCATTGGCCTCGACTGAATTTTGGGATGGGTGGATGGCGTTGTACGGCCTATCAGCCTTTGTAGGCTATATAAGGCCATTAAGCACGAAAATCACCAGAACAGTTTAGAGTAAACGCGAATCAAGTCACGGTGTCCCTAGTCATTCGCATCTTACGAATCGCGTAGGGAGACGCGGTGGATCAATTCTTACCCTGAATCCACAGGAGAAATTTGGGATGTTGACCTTAATACAGAGTAGTTCCAACTCGCGCTGTTCAGCACCACCGCTCTCTTACATTTCAGTTTTTTTATAGTTATGACTCTCTCTCTCTCTCTCTCCCCTTCAAACACACACACAAACACACGCGCGCGCACACACAAACACACACACATAGATATCTCGTCGTCGTTGTCCTTCTCCTCCTCCTCTTTCCCCCTGTGTATTTGGGGTGAGAATTGACCCACCGCGTCTCCCTATGCACTTCGTAAGAGACGAATAACTAGGGACACCGCGACTTGATTTACGTTTACTCTAAACTATTCAAGCGATTTTCGTGCTTAATGGCCTTATAGAGCCTACACAGGCTGATAGGCCGTAAAACGCTATCCATTTGTCTATCATCCTCTCTCTTTTTCGTCCTCCTTCTGGCTTTTCTCCCGCTCCTATCCCTTAAAGCGAACATTAGATGCATGAGTCGCGAGGATTATCTACACTGGTCCGCAAAAGTTAAGGGCCACATAACATTTCTCTCTCAAAAAACAAAATTAAAAAATATATATGCAATTCAAAGAATGATTTAATTTAACATTTAAGCAATTGATTTATGCCAAATATCCATTGACAAGTCAAAATTCATTAGCTTGGCATCCTTCAGAAGCATCCCACCACCCTTTCTGAAAGTTGCAAGGAAAGTCCAGTCAGTTTGTCCATGTTCAATAACGGGTGTGGCCACAATTTGCTGCCAAAAAATCCATCACCCCTTGCCTCATCGGGCGGACAAGATTCTGCAGCATATGTTGTGGGATGGCGAGCCACTCCTGCTGCAGAAACTGGAAGAGCTGAGCAGCATCTGCGGGATGGGGGTGATTGTCCACTACGCGGCGTCCCAGAATGTCCCACAAGTTTTCAATGGGAGCCAGGTCTGGGGATCGTGCTGGCCAGTCCATGCGGACAACCTGCTGACGCTGCAGAAAGTCCCTCACCACCACAGCACGGTGAGGGGTGGCGTTGTCGTCCTGTAGACAGGAGCCACGTCCCATGGCCCGCAGAGTGGGGACGATGATCGGCCTGACAATCTCATCTCTGTACCTGATGCCGGTCAGGTTGCCTCGGATGAGGTACAGAGGAGTCCTCCCATGGAGATGAAAGCCTCCCCACACCATCACAGATCCCCCTCCATAACGGTTGTGCTCTTGGACGCAAGCATCGATGAATCGCTCGCCTACACGTCGCCACACGCGCCTCCGAGCATCACTGTTCGACACGGTAAACCGAGATTCATCGGTAAACAGGACTGTGCCCCACTGCTGCCTGTTCCAGCGCTGGTGGTTGCGGCAGAACGCCATCCGAGCTCGGCGATGTTGTGGTGTCAGCGGTGTTCGGATGGCAGGGACCCTTGAGTGGAGGTCCACCTCGTGCAGGCGTCGCTCGACGGTGTCCTGGGAGATGGTAACGTTGGTGGCCGTCCTCAGGGTGACTCTCAGGGTCCTGGCAGTGATTGTTCGGTCACGCAGCGCCAAAAGTTGAAGATAACGGTCTTCGCGCCGGCTCGTTGCTCGTGGGCGTCCGGAGCGGGGCCGTTCATCAGCACTTCCGGTGGCCTGGAAGCGTTCGTGCAGGCGTTGGATGACAGAGTGGCTCACTCCAAGCCGTCTGGCGACTTCTCGGCCGGGAATTCCATCCTGAAGCCACCCCAGCGCTCGTCCACGATCA
>JAWQFJ010007744.1:5000-12640 GCA_034096865.1 Theodoxus fluviatilis
ACTATGAGTGCCATCATCACTGTCACTCCCGCACTATCATAGCTGTCATCATCACTACCAATACCACCACCACCATTTACCGTCATCTACTTCTACCACCCCCACTTTCTACCGTCATCTACTACTACCACCACCACTATCTACCGTCATCTACTACTACCACCCCCACCATCTACCGTCATCTACTTCTACCACCCCATCTATCTACCGCCATCTACTTCTACCACCCCCACCATCTACCGCCATCTACTACTACCACCCCCACCATCTACCGTCATCTACTTCTACCACCACCACTATCTACCGCCATCTACTACTACCACCACCATCTACCGTCATCTACTTCTACCACCCCCACCATCTACCGTCATCTACTTCTACCACCACCACTATCTACCGTCATCTACTACTACCACCACCACTATCTACCGTCATCTACTACTACCACCCCCACTATCTACCGTCATCTACTTCTACCACCACCACTATCTACCGTCATCTACTTCTACCACCACCACTATCTACCGTCATCTACTTCTACCACCACCACTATCTACCGTCATCTACTTCTACCACCCCACCATCTACCGCCATCTACTACCACCACCACCATCTACCGTCATCTACTTCTACCACCACCACCATCTACCGTCATCTACTTCTACCACCCCCACCATCTACCGTCATCTACTTCTACCACCCCCACCATCTACCGTCATCTACTTCTACCACCACCACCATCTACCGTCATCTACTTCTACCACCACCACTTTCTACCGTCATCAACTACTACCAACCCCACTATCTACCGCCATCTACTTTTACCAGCACAACCATCTACAGCCATCTACTTCTACCACTACCACTATCTACCGTCATCTACTTCTACCACCCAACCTATCAACCGTCATCTACTACTACCACCTCCACTATCTACCGTCATCTACTAATACCACCCCCACTATCTACCGTCATCTACTAATACCACCCCCACTATCTACCGTCATCTACTTCTACCACCACCACTATCTACCGTCATCTACTACTACCACCCCTACCATCTACCGTCATCTACTACTACCACCTCCACTATCTACCGTCAACTACTACTACCACCCCCACTATCTACCGTCAACTACACCTAACACCCCCACCATCTACCGTCATCTACTACTACCACCCCCTCTATCTACCGTCAACTACTACTAACACCACCACTATCTACCGTCATCTACTTCTACCACCCAACCTATCAACCGTCATCTACTACTACCACCTCCACTATCTACCGTCAACTACTACTACCACCTCCACTATCTACTGTCATCTACTACTACCACCCCCACTATCTACCGTCAACTACACCTAACACCCCACCATCTACCGTCATCTACTTCTACCACCCAACCTATCTACCGTCATCTACTACTACCAACACCACTATCTACCGTCATCTACTACTACCACCACCACTATCTACCGTCATCTACTACTACCACCCCCACCATCTACCGTCATCTACTACTACCACCACCACTATCTACCGTCATCTACTACTACCACCACCACTATCTACCGTCATCTACTACTACCACCCCACCATCTACCGTCATCTACTTCTACCACCACCACTATCTACCGTCATCTACTACTACCACCACCACTATCTACCGTCATCTACTACTACCACCACCACTATCTACCGCCATCTACTACTACCACCCCCTCCATCTACCGTCATCTACTACTACCACCACCACTATCTACCGTCATCTACTACTACCACCACCACCATCTACCGTCATCTACTTCTACCACCCCCACCATCTACCGTCATCTACTACTACCACCACCACCATCTACCGCCATCTACTACTACCACCCCCACCATCTACCGCCATCTACTACTACCACCCCACCATCTACCGTCATCTACATCTACCACCACCACTATCTACCGTCATCTACTACTACCACCACCACCATCTACCGTCATCTACTTCTACTACCCTCACCATCTACCGTCATCTACTTTTACCAACCCCACAATCTACCGTCATCTACTTCTACTACCCTTACCATCTACCGTCATCGACCTTTACCACCACCACTATCTACAGTCATCTACTTCTAAGACCACCACTATCTACCGTCATCTACTTCTACCAACCCCACCATCTACCGTCATCTACTACTACCACCACCACCATCTATCGCCATCTACTACTACCACCCCCACTATCAACCGTCATCTACTACAACCACCACCACCATCTATCGCCATCTACTACTACCACCCCCTCTATCTACCGCCATCTACTACTACCACCACCACCATCTATCGCCATCTACTACTACCACCCCCTCTATCTACCGCCATCTACTACTACCACCACCACCATCTATCGCCATCTACTACTACCACCCCCTCTATCTACCGCCATCTACTACTACCACCACCACCATCTATCGCCATCTACTACTACCACCCCCTCTATCTACCGCCATCTACTACTACCACCACCACCATCTATCGCCATCTACTACTACCACTCCTCTATCTACCACCATCTACTACTACCACCACCACCATCTATCGCCATCTACTACTACCACCCCCTGTATCTACCGTCAACTCCTTGTACCACCCCCACCATCAACCGTCATCTACTTCTAATACCCTCACCATCTACCGTCATCTACTTTTTCCACCACTACTATCTACCGTCATCTACAACTACCACCACCACCATCTATCGCCATCTACTACTACCACCCCCTCTATCTACCGTCATCTACTACTACCACCACCACTATCTACCGCCATCTACTACTACCACCACCACTATCTACCGTCATCGACTACTACCACCCCCTCTATCTACCGCCATCTACTACTACCACCACCACCATCTATCGCCATCTACTACTACCACCCCCTCTATCTACCGCCATCTACTACTACCACCACCACCATATATCGCCATCTACTACTACCACCCCCTCTATCTACCGCCATCTACTACTACCACCACCACCATCTATCGCCATCTACTACTACCACCCCCTCTATCTACCGCCATCTACTACTACCACCACCACCATCTATCGCCATCTACTACTACCACCCCCTCTATCTACCGCCATCTACTACTACCACCACCACCATCTACCGTCATCTACTACTACCACCCCCTCTATCTACCGCCATCTACTACTACCACCACCACCATCTATCGCCATCTACTACTACCACCCCCTCTATTTACCGCCATCTACTACTACCACCACCACCATCTATTGCCATCTACTACTACCACCCCCTCTATCTACCGCCATCTACTACTACCAACACCACCATCTACCGCCATCTACTACTACCACCCCCTGTATCTACCGTCATCTCCTTGTACCACCCCCACCATCACCGCCATCTACTTCTACCACCCCCTCTATCAACCGTCATCTACTTCTACCACCCCCACCATCACCGTCATTTACTTCTACCACCCCCTCCATCACCGTCATCTACTTCTACCACCCCCACCTTCTACCGTCATCTACTTCTACCACCACCACCATCTACCGTCATCTACTTCTACCACCACCACAATCTACCGTCATCTACTACTACCACAACCACTATCTATCGCCATCTACTACTACCACACTCACCATCTAACGTCATCTACTACTACCACCACCACTATCTACCGTCATCTACTACTACCACCACCACTATCTATCGCCATCTACTACTACCACACTCACCATCTAACGTCATCTACTACTACCACCACCACTATCTACCGTCATCTACTACTACCACGACCACTATCTATCGCCATCTACTACTACCACACTCACCATCTAACGTCATCTACTACTACCACCACCACTATCTACCGTCATCTACTACTACCACCACCACTATCTATCGTCATCTACTACTACCACCACAACTATCTACCGTCATCTACTACTACCACCACCACTATCTATCGCCATCTACTACTACCACCCCCACCTTCTACCGTCATCTACTTCTACCACCCCCACCTTCTACCGTCATCTACTTCTACCACCCCCACCTTCTACCGTCATCTACTTCTACCACCCCCACCTTCTACCGTCATCTACTTCTACCACCCCAACCTTCTACCGTCATCTACTTCTACCACCTCCTCTATCTACCGTCATCTACTTCTACCACCCCCACCTTCTACCGTCATCTACTTCTACCACCCCCACCTTCTACCGTCATCTACTTCTACCACCCCCACCTTCTACCGTCATCTACTTCTACCACCACCACTATCTACCGTCATCTACTTCTACAACCACCACTATCTACCGTAATCTACTTCTACCACCCACACCATCTACCGTCATCTACTTCTACAACCACCACTATCTACCGTAATCTACTTCTACCACCACCACTATCTACCGTCATCTACTTCTACAACCACCACTATCTACCGTCATCTACTTCTACAACCACCACTATCTACCGCCATCTACTTCTACAACCACCACTATCTACCGTCATCTACTTCTACCACCACCTCCATCTACCGTCATCTTCTATTTTCACCACCACCATCTACCGCCATCTACTACTACCACCCCCACCTTCTACCGTCATCTACTTCTACCACCCCCACCTTCTACCGTCATCTACTTCTACCACCACCACTATCTACCGCCATCTACTTCTACCACCACCTCCATCTACCGTCATCTTCTATTTTCACCACCACCATCTACCGCCATCTACTACTACTACCGCCACCATCTACCGCCATCTACTACTACCACCCCCTCTATCTACCGTAATCTACTTCTACCAACCCCACCATCTACCGTCATCTACTTTTACCACCACCACTATCTACCGTCATCTACTTCTACCACCACCTATATCTACCGTCATCTACTACTACCACAACCACTATCTACCGCCATCTACTACTACTACCCTCACCATCTACCATCATCTACTACTACCACCAGCACTATCTACCGCCATCTACTACTACTACCACCACCATCTACCGCAATCTACTACTACTACCACCACCACTATCTACCGCCATCTACTACAACTACCCTCACCATCTACCGTCATCTACTACTACCACCACCACTATCTACCGCCATCTACTACTACTACCACTACCATCTACCGTCATCTACGTCTACCACCGCCACTATCTACCATCATCTACAACTACCACCGCCACACTCTACCGCCATCTACTTCTACCAACCCCACCATCTACCGTCATCTACTCCTACAACCCCCACAATCTACCGTCATCTACTTCTTCCACCACCACCATCTACCGCCATCTACTTATTCCAGCCCCACCATCTACCGTCATCTACTTCTACAACCACCACCATCTACCGTCATCTACTTCTACCACCACCACCATCTACTGTCATCTACTACTACCACCACCACCATCTACCGTCATCTACTTGTACCACCACCACCATCTACTGTCATCTACTTCTACCACCACCACTATCTACCGCCATCTACTACTACCACCACCACTATCTACCGCAATCTACTACTATTACCATCACCATCTACCGTCATCTACTACTACCACCGCCACTATCTACCGTCATCAACTACTACCACCGCCACCATCTACCGCCATCTACTTCTACCACCCCCACCATCTACCGCCATCTACTTCTACCACCACCACCATCTACCGCCATCTACTACTACCACCACCACTATCTACCGCCATCTACTACTACCACCACCACCATCTACCGCCATCTACTACTACCACCACTACCATCTACTGTCATCTACTTCTACCACCACCACCATCTACCGTCATCTACTTGTACCACCATTACTATCTACCATCATCTACTACTACCACCACCACTATCTACCGTCATCTACTACTACCACCACCACTATCTACCGTCATCTACTTGTACCACCATTACTATCTACCATCATCTACTACTAACACCACCAACATCCACCGTCATTTACTTCTACCACCACCACCATATACCGTCATCTACTTGTACCACCACCACTATCTACCGTCATCTGCTTCTACCACCACCACTATCTACCGTCATCTGCTTCTACCACCACCACTATCTACCGTCATCTACTTCTACCACCACCAGCATCTACTGCCATCTACTTCTACCACCCCCACCATCTACTGCCATCTACTTCTACCACCACCAGCATCTACCGCCATCTTCTTCTACCACCACCACTATCTACTGTCATCTACTTCTACCACCACCACTATCTACCGCCATCTACTACTACCACCACCACTATCTACCGCCATCTACTACTACCAACACCACTATCTACCGCCATCTACTACTACCACCACCACCATCTACCGTCATCTACTTCTACCACCACCACCATCTACCGTCATCTACTACTACCACCACCACCATCTACCGTCATCTACTTGTACCACCACCACTATCTACCGTCCTCTACTTCTACCACCACCACTATCTACCGTCATCTACTTCTACCACCACCACTATCTACCGTCATCAACTACTACCACCACAACTATCTACTGCCATCTACTACTACCACCACCACCATCTACCGTCATCTACTACTACCACCCCCTCTATCTACTGCTATCTACTTCTACCACCCCCTCTATCTACCATCATCTACTTCTACCACCACCACTATCTACCGTCATCTACTTCTACCACCACCACTATCTACCGTCATTTATTTCTACCACCCCCTCTATCTACCGTCACCTACTACTACCACCACCACTATCTACCGCCATCTACTACTACCACCACCACTATCTACCGTCATCTACTACTACCACCACCACTATCTACCGTCATCTACTACTACCACCACCACTATCTACCGCCATCTACTACTACTACCCTCACCATCTACCGTCATCTACTACTTTCACCACCACTATCTACCGCCATCTACTACTACTACCACCACCATCTACCGCCATCTACTACTACTACCACCACCACTATCTACCGCCGACTACTACTACTACCATCACCATCTACCGTCATCTACTACTACCACCACCACTATCTACCGCCATCTACTTCTACCACCACCACTATCTACCGCCATCTACTTCTACCACCCCCAATATCTACCGCCATCTACTGCTACCACCATCACCATCTACCGCCATCTACTGCTACCACCACCACCATCTCCAGCCATCTACTTCTACCACCCCCTAAATCTACCGCCATCTACTGCTACCACCATCACCATCTACCGCCATCTACTACTACCACCACCACCATCTCCAGCCATCTACTTCTACCACCCCCAATATCTACCGCCATCTACTGCTACCACCATCACCATCTACCGTCATCTACTACTACCACCCCCACCATCTACCGCCATCTACTACTACCACCACCACAATCTACCGACATCTACTTCTACCACCATCACCATCTACCGCCATCTACTACTACCACCACCACTATCTACCGCCATCTACTTCTACCACCAACACTATCTACCGCCATCTACTACTACCAACCCCACCATCTACCGCCATCTACTTCTACCACCCCCACCATTTACCGTCATCTACTTCTAC
>JAWQFJ010007745.1:0-13445 GCA_034096865.1 Theodoxus fluviatilis
CACATTCTTCCGCAACATTCCTAATAATTCGCCTCCAACAAAACATGCAGGGAGACGTGGTGGGTCAAATCGCACCCCCAACACACAGGGGGGGTGGGGCTCTGTGTGTGTGTGTGTGTGTGTGTGTATGTGTGTGTGTGTGTGTATGTGTGTGTGTGCGTGTGTGCGTGTGTGTGTGTATGTGCAGGCAAACGGACAATCATTCAGCCTGCCCTCCTGCAGGCTTCTGGTAACGCCCTCGGGGAAGAGAGAGAGAGAGAGAGAGAGAGAGAGAGAGAGAGAGAGAGAGAGAGAAGATATGTGGAGTTAGGAAGGAGCAGACGGATAGCAGGGAGAAGAGACGCATGAAAGAGGGAGGTAGAGACAGCTAGACGAGTGCAGAGAGAGATGGAGGGAGTGGATGGAGAGAGGACGCCAGGACGCGAGGAGGGAGGGGAAAGCGGAAGGAGAGATGCGGACTGCAGCAGGGGGCCACAGTTCAAGCTGGGATGCGAGGGATGCCGCCTCGGCTCCTGCCGCTACTGGCAGTGTGGCCGGCACAGCTGTCGTCCCTGGCTTGGCGGACCGCGGCTGTAAAACGCTTTCGTCTGCTGCGCGGTGGCAGTGCGGCATGCTCATCTCTTCCAAGCGTGAACACGCTTTTTCCCTCGCGCCGTCATAGGGTGAGGTCGGACAGGGCGCGTGAACCCTGTGCTCATTCTGAACACAGAGATATACTATATTCACTATAGTCTCAGCATGGACATTACATCATATGGACGGCTGGCTCGCTCAGCCAGCACGCGCTGTGTCATATAAGAAGTTCGCCGATGGCCTCGTTTTCAACACTTTTCTAATTGCACTTCCAGTTACTCCTCTTACTACGGACGCCGCTGTCGAGCGAATTCTCATGGTAAGTAAAACAGATAATTTTTCAAACAGTGATGATTTATTCCATCAGTTGAAACTGTAAGTACATTTGCAGGCATCCCAGACACACTTTGCAGTTAAAAAATGGTATTAATTCCACTTTTGACGGAAAACAAAGCACTTTGGTCAGGCTATGTACTTCGTCTGCTACTACGGACGCCACTGTCGAGCGAATTCTCATGGTAAGTAAAACATATAATTGTTCAAACAGTGATGATTTATTCCATCAGTTGGAACTGTAAGTGCATTTGCAGGTATCCCAGACACACTTTGCAGTTAAAAAAATGGTATTCATTTCACTTTTGACGGAAAACAAAGCACTTTGGTCAACAATGTCAACAGCAGGCAGGTTAGAGGACAACAATGTATTTATAATCTTTCCTGGTGTCGCTGAGGTCCGCACGTCAGCTATAAATAGAAGTGCGGATCGACCTGCATTTGGATTTGTAAAATGTAAGCGCTTTCACGACCTATTGATGCAATCAACATACAGCTTTGATAAATTAATGCTGTTCATGGCTTACATTTTCTTTGGATGGGTTTCTAGTATCCCAAAATCATGGACATTACATAATGAATGAGGCCTCAAGAATGTACGCTGTTCTGTCCAAGATGAGGTGAAGATTTGTTTTGATTTCAAAGACAAAAGACGTCTAACACACCCACATCCCACTGAAACAAATCATAATGAAAGAAACGTACCTCGTTTGATGCAAGCATCGTCAAAGTGTCGACTGCAGATCTTGGCCATGTCTGGGTTGAATGCTTCGTCCACTCGATCAATTTTAGCAATGATGGCTGATACATCTCCATTTGTCTTTAGCTTCACTGACACCTTTTCTTGGAATTCCAGCAAAATAAAGTCCCCTGCATGTCACTGATGGTACCTTACAATCAACAATACAACACTTGGCTCCATCTGAAGTACTGTTCGCCCTCCTTGATATTGGTTTAGGAAGCACGGAAGCTCTTGTATCACTGTCATTAATGTCACTCATTTTGCAACACACTGTGGTTGACTCTGGAAGTAACTATGCGTTTCAGAAATGGCTGACAACGAAACTAAACACAGGGTTACAAATTAGAAACATTTTCCCACCGACTTATGCGGAGAAAAAATTTAAAAGGCTAAAACTAAGACACAAAAATCGTGATTTTCGCCAGGTGTTTACTCTAACAAAGGCATCGGCCATTGAAAGCGGAGCAACCGGAAGTGCAATCAGAAAAGTGTTGAAAACGAGGCTATCGGCGAACTTATTTCTCTACACGCCACAGTCAGTAATCCATTCTTATTGGATCCATGAGTCTCAGCCACGCTGGATGCCCTGCGCTGTGCGGGACGCCAGGGACACGCCGCCGCCGTGTTAGGTTGCGAGATTTTGTCACCTGGAAACACGACCACTCCGCTGTTGGACGTCCGTGGAGACTGTGGCGCTGCAGCCCTGGAGCGTGTGGAGGGCGCGCGAGAGCAAAATCATGCGTACGATGGTGTATCCCCTTAATTTCCTGCTGCAGAAGTGAAATCCGTGAGGAACAAGGACGAGGCAGCGTGCGCTGGGCTTTGGCTTCCGGTGAGGAGCGAAGTGATGATCGTGTTTCCGTCCGTAATGTGCATGCCGCTAGATGGAGCGTGAAGACGTGTCTGGGTAATGGCCAAAAAACACTTAAACGTGCTGTCCGGTAGCATTTAATTCCAACGGTGAGCATGGCATGGACACACTCGTGTCTATGGACAAACTACACACTCGTGTCAATGGACACACAATACACTCGTGTCAATGAACACTACACACTCGTGTAAATGGACACACAACACAGTCGTGTCAATGGACACACTACACACACGTGTAAATGGACACACAACACACTCCTGTCAATGAACACACTGCACACTCTTATCAATGGACACACTACACACTCGTGTCAATGGGCACACAATACACTCGTGTCAATGAACACTACACACGCGTGTAAATGGACACACAGCACACTCCTGTCAATGAACACACTGCACACTCTTATCAATGGATACACTACACACTCGTGTCAATGGGCACACAATACACTCGTGTCAATGAACACTACACACTCGTGTAAATGGACACACAACACAGTCGTGTCAATGGACACACTACACACTCGTGTAATGGACACACAACACACTCGTGTCAATGAACACACTACACACTCTTATCAATGGATACACTACACACTCCTGTCAATGGACACACTACACAATCATGTCAATGGACACACCACCCACTCGTGTCAATGGACACACCACGCACTCGTGTCAATGGACACACTACACACTCCTGTCAATGGACACACTACACACTCGTGTCAATGGACACACCACGCACTCGTGTCAATGGACATAACACACACTACTGTCATTGGACGCACTATACACTCAGTTCAATGGACACACCACACACTCGTGTCAATGGACATAACACACACTACTGTCATTGGACGCACTATACACTCAGTTCAATGGACACACCACTCACTACTGTCATTGGACGCACTATACACTCAGTTCAATGGACACACCACACACTCGTGTCAATGGACACACTACACACTCGTGTCAATGGACACACCACATATTCGTGTCATTGGACACTCTACACACTCGTGATCGAGTGCATTGTAAGTCATGGTGTTCAAATGTCCAGGCCTTGGTGAGTAGATCGAGTGCCTTGTAACTCTTGGTGTTCAAGTTGGAGTGTCCATGCCTTGGTGAGTAGACCGAGTGCCTTGTAACTCTTGGTGTTCAAGTTGGAGTGTCCATGCCTTGGTGAGTAGACCGAGTGCCTTGTAACTGTTGGTGTTCAAGTTGGAGTGTCCATGCCTTGGTGAGTAGATCGAGTGCCTTGTAACTGTTGGTGTTCAAGTTGGAGTGTCCATGCCTTGGTGAGTAGACCGAGTGCCTTGTAAGTATTGGTGTTCAAATTGGAGTGTCCAAGCTTTGGTGAGTAGATCGAGTGCCTTGTAAGTCTTTGTGTTCAAGTTGGAGTGTCCATGCCTTGGTGAGTAGATCGAGTGCCTTGTAACTCTTGGTGTTCAAGTTGGAATGTCCAAGCTTTGGTGAGTAGATCGAGTGCCTTGTAACTCTTGGTGTTCAAGTTGGAGTGTCCAAGCTTTGGTGAGTAGATCGAGTGCCTTGTAAGTCTTGGTGTTCAAGTTGGAGTGTCCATGCCTTGGTGAGTAGATCGAGTGCCTTGTAACTCTTGGTGTTCAAGTTGGAATGTCCAAGCTTTGGTGAGTAGATCGAGTGCCTTGTAAGTCTTTGTGTTCAAGTTGGAGTGTCCATGCCTTGGTGAGTAGACCGAGTGCCTTGTAACTCTTGGTGTTCAAGTTGGAGTGTCCATGCCTTGGTGAGTAGATCGAGTGCCTTGTAACTGTTGGTGTTCAAGTTGGAGTGTCCATGCCTTGGTGAGTAGATCGAGTGCCTTGTAACTCTTGGTGTTCAAGTTGGAGTGTCCAAGCTTTGGTGAGTAGACCGAGTGCCTTGTAAGTCTTTGTGTTCAAGTTGGAGTGTCCAAGCTTTGGTGAGTAGATCGAGTGCCTTGTAACTCTTGGTGTTCAAGTTGGAGTGTCCAAGCTTTGGTGAGTAGATCGAGTGCCTTGTAACTCTTGGTGTTCAAGTTGGAGTGTCCAAGCTTTGGTGAGTAGATCGAGTGCCTTGTAACTGTTGGTGTTCAAGTTGGAGTGTCCATGCCTTGGTGAGTAGACCGAGTGCCTTGTAACTCTTGGTGTTCAAGTTGGAGTGTCCATGCCTTGGTGAGTAGATCGAGTGCCTTGTAACTGTTGGTGTTCAAGTTGGAGTGTCCATGCCTTGGTGAGTAGACCGAGTGCCTTGTAAGTATTGGTGTTCAAATTGGAGTGTCCAAGCTTTGGTGAGTAGATCGAGTGCCTTGATAGTCTTGGTTTTCAAATTGGAATTTCCAGGCTTGGTGAGTAGACCAAGCGTCTTGTTAGTCTTTGTGTTCAAGTGTCCAGGTGTGAAGCTGCTGTGTGGAGGCACTGCTAGGTGGAGGCACGGCTGTGTGGAGAGTCTGCTGTGTGGAGGCACTGCTGTGTGGAGGGACTGCTGTGTGGAGGCAGACTGGAGGTACTGTGTGGAGGCACTGCTGTGTGGAGGCACTGCTGTGTGGAGGCAGACTGGAGGTACTGTGTGGAGGCACTGCTGTGTGGAGGCAGACTGGAGGTACTGTGTGGAGGCACTGTTGTGTGGAAGCACTGCTGTGTGGAGGCACTGTTGTGTGGAAGCACT
This sequence comes from Theodoxus fluviatilis, assembly GCA_034096865.1. Taxonomy (NCBI): domain Eukaryota; kingdom Metazoa; phylum Mollusca; class Gastropoda; order Cycloneritida; family Neritidae; genus Theodoxus; species Theodoxus fluviatilis. The sequence goes on from JAWQFJ010007745.1 coordinate 5,192, forward strand.
GCTGTGTGGAGGCACTGCTGTGTGGAGGCACTGCTGTGTGGAGGCACTGTTGTGTGGAAGCACTGCTGTGTGGAGGCACTGTTGTGTGGAGGCACTGCTGTGTGGAGGCACTGTTGTGTGGAAGCACTGCTGTGTGGAGGCACTGCTGTGTGGAGGCACTGTTGTGTGGAAGCACTGCTGTGTGGAGGCACTGCTGTGTGGAGGCACTGCTGTGTGGAGGCAGACTGGAGGTACTGTGTGGAGGCACTGCTGTGTGGAGGCAGACTGGAGGTACTGTGTGGAGGCACTGTTGTGTGGAAGCACTGCTGTGTGGAGGCACTGCTGTGTGGAGGCAGACTGGACGTACTGTGTGGAGGCACTGCTGTGTGGAGGCACTGCTGTGTGGAGGCACTGTTGTGTGGAGGCAGACTGGAGGTACTGTGTGGAGGCACTGCTGTGTGGAGGCTCTGCTGTGTGGAGGCACTGCTTTGTGGAGGCACTGTTGTGTGGAGGCACTGCTGTGTGGAGGCACTGCTGTGTGGAGGCACTGCTGTGTGGAGGCACTGCTGTGTGGAGGCACTGCTGTGTGGAGGCACCGCTGTGTGGAGGCACCGCTGTGTGGAGGCACTGCTGTGTGGAGGCACTGCTGTGTGGAGGCACTGTTGTGTGGAGGCTCTGCTGTGTGGAGGCACTGTTGTGTGGAGGCAGACTGGAGGTACTGTGTGGAGGCACTGCTGTGTGGAGGCACTGTTGTGTGGAGGCACTGCTGTGTGGAGGCACTGTTGTGTGAAGGCACTGCTGTGTGGAGGCACTGCTGTGTGGAGGCACTGCTGTGTGGAGGCACTGCTGTGTGGAGGCACTGCTGTGTGGAGGCAGACTGGAGGTACTGTGTGGAGGCACTGCTGTGTGTGGGAGGCACTGCTGTGTGGAGGCACTGCTGTGTGGGCACTGTGTGGAGGCACTGCTGTGTGGAGGCACTGCTGTGTGGATGGCTCTGCTGTGTGGAGGCACTGCTGTGTGGAGGCACTGCTGTGTGGAGGCACTGCTGTGTGGAGGCGTGCCTCCACACAGCGGTGCCTCCACACAGCAGTGCCTCCACACAGCAGCTTCACACAACAGTGCCTCCACACAACAGTGCCTCCACACAGCAGTGCCTCCACACAGCAGTGCCTCCACACAGCAGTGCCTCCACACAGCAGTGCCTCCACACAGTACCTCCAGTCTGCCTCCACACAGCAGTGCCTCCACACAACAGTGCCTCCACACAGCAGTGCCTCCACACAGCAGTGCCTCCACACAGCAGTGCCTCCACACAGCAGTGCCTCCACACAGCAGTGCCTCCACACAGCAGTGCCTCCACACAGCAGTGCCTCCACACAGCAGTGCCTCCACACAGCAGTGCCTCCACACAGCAGTGCCTCCACACAGCAGTGCCTCCACACAGTACCTCCAGTCTGCCTCCACACAGCAGTGCCTCCACACAGCAGTGCCTCCACACAGCAGTGCCTCCACACAGCAGTGCCTCCACACAGCAGTGCCTCCACACAACAGTGCCTCCACACAGCAGTGCCTTCACACAACAGTGCCTCCACACAGCAGTGCCTCCACACAGTACCTCCAGTCTGCCTCCACACAACAGTGCCTCCACACAGCAGAGCCTCCACACAACAGTGCCTCCACACAGCAGTGCCTCCACACAGCAGTGCCTCCACACAGCGGTGCCTCCACACAGCGGTGCCTCCACACAACAGTGCCTCCACACAGCAGTGCCTCCACACAGCAGTGCCTCCACACAGCAGTGCCTCCACACAGCAGTGCCTCCACACAGCAGTGCCTCCACACAGCAGTGCCTCCACACAGCAGAGCCTCCACACAGCAGTGCCTCCACACAGTACCTCCAGTCTGCCTCCACACAACAGTGCCTCCACACAGCAGTGCCTCCACACAGCAGTGCCTCCACACAGTACGTCCAGTCTGCCTCCACACAGCAGTGCCTCCACACAGCAGTGCTTCCACACAACAGTGCCTCCACACAGTACCTCCAGTCTGCCTCCACACAGCAGTGCCTCCACACAGTACCTCCAGTCTGCCTCCACACAGCAGTGCCTCCACACAGCAGTGCCTCCACACAGCAGTGCTTCCACACAACAGTGCCTCCACACAGCAGTGCCTCCACACAGCAGTGCTTCCACACAACAGTGCCTCCACACAGCAGTGCCTCCACACAACAGTGCCTCCACACAGCAGTGCTTCCACACAACAGTGCCTCCACACAGCAGTGCCTCCACACAGCAGTGCCTCCACACAGCAGTGCTTCCACACAACAGTGCCTCCACACAGCAGTGCTTCCACACAACAGTGCCTCCACACAGTACCTCCAGTCTGCCTCCACACAGCAGTGCCTCCACACAGTACCTCCAGTCTGCCTCCACACAGCAGTGCTTCCACACAACAGTGCCTCCACACAGTACCTCCAGTCTGCCTCCACACAGCAGTCCCTCCACACAGCAGTGCCTCCACACAGCAGACTCTCCACACAGCGGTGCCTCCATCTAGCAGTGCCTCCACACAGCAGCTTCACACCTGGACACTTGAACACAAAGACTAACAAGGCGCTTGGTCTACTCACCAAGCCTGGAAATTCCAATTTGAAAACCAAGACTATCAAGGCACTCGATTTACTCACCAAAGCTTGGACACTCCAATTTGAACACCAATACTTACAAGGCACTCGATCTATTCACCAAGGCCTGGACATTCCAACTTGAACACCAACAGTTACAAGGCACTCGATCTACTCACCAAGGCATGGACACTCCAACTTGAACACCAAGACTTACAAGGCACTCGATCTACTCACCAAAGCTTGGACACTCCAACTTGAACACCAACAGTTACAAGGCACTCGATCTACTCACCAAAGCTTGGACACTCCAACTTGAACACCAAGAGTTACAAGGCACTCGATCTACTCACCAAAGCTTGGACACTCCAACTTGAACACCAAGAGTTACAAGGCACTCGATCTACTCACCAAAGCTTGGACACTCCAACTTGAACACAAAGACTTACAAGGCACTCGGTCTACTCACCAAAGCTTGGACACTCCAACTTGAACACCAAGAGTTACAAGGCACTCGATCTACTCACCAAGGCATGGACACTCCAACTTGAACACCAAGAGTTACAAGGCACTCGATCTACTCACCAAGGCATGGACATTCCAACTTGAACACCAAGAGTTACAAGGCACTCGATCTACTCACCAAGGCATGGACACTCCAACTTGAACACAAAGACTTACAAGGCACTCGATCTACTCACCAAAGCTTGGACATTCCAACTTGAACACCAAGAGTTACAAGGCACTCGATCTACTCACCAAGGCATGGACACTCCAACTTGAACACCAAGACTTACAAGGCACTCGATCTACTCACCAAAGCTTGGACACTCCAACTTGAACACCAAGAGTTACAAGGCACTCGATCTACTCACCAAAGCTTGGACATTCCAACTTGAACACCAAGAGTTACAAGGCACTCGATCTACTCACCAAGGCATGGACACTCCAACTTGAACACAAAGACTTACAAGGCACTCGATCTACTCACCAAAGCTTGGACATTCCAACTTGAACACCAATACTTACAAGGCACTCGGTCTACTCACCAAGGCATGGACACTCCAACTTGAACACCAAGACTTACAAGGCACTCGATCTACTCACCAAAGCTTGGACACTCCAACTTGAACACCAAGAGTTACAAGGCACTCGATCTACTCACCAAGGCATGGACACTCCAACTTGAACACCAAGAGTTACAAGGCACTCGATCTACTCACCAAGGCATGGACACTCCAACTTGAACACCAAGACTTACAAGGCACTCGATCTACTCACCAAGGCCTGGACATTTGAACACCATGACTTACAATGCACTCGATCACGAGTGTGTAGAGTGTCCAATGACACGAATATGTGGTGTGTCCATTGACACGAGTGTGTAGTGTGTCCATTGACACGAGTGTGTGGTGTGTCCATTGAACTGAGTGTATAGTGCGTCCAATGACAGTAGTGAGTGGTGTGTCCATTGAACTGAGTGTATAGTGCGTCCAATGACAGTAGTGTGTGTTATGTCCATTGACACGAGTGTGTGGTGTGTCCATTGAACTGAGTGTATAGTGCGTCCAATGACAGTAGTGTGTGTTATGTCCATTGACACGAGTGCGTGGTGTGTCCATTGACACGAGTGTGTAGTGTGTCCATTGACAGGAGTGTGTAGTGTGTCCATTGACACGAGTGCGTGGTGTGTCCATTGACACGAGTGGGTGGTGTGTCCATTGACATGATTGTGTAGTGTGTCCATTGACAGGAGTGTGTAGTGTATCCATTGATAAGAGTGTGTAGTGTGTTCATTGACACGAGTGTGTTGTGTGTCCATTACACGAGTGTGTAGTGTGTCCATTGACACGACTGTGTTGTGTGTCCATTTACACGAGTGTGTAGTGTTCATTGACACGAGTGTATTGTGTGCCCATTGACACGAGTGTGTAGTGTATCCATTGATAAGAGTGTGCAGTGTGTTCATTGACAGGAGTGTGCTGTGTGTCCATTTACACGCGTGTGTAGTGTTCATTGACACGAGTGTATTGTGTGCCCATTGACACGAGTGTGTAGTGTGTCCATTGATAAGAGTGTGCAGTGTGTTCATTGACAGGAGTGTGTTGTGTGTCCATTTACACGTGTGTGTAGTGTGTCCATTGACACGACTGTGTTGTGTGTCCATTTACACGAGTGTGTAGTGTTCATTGACACGAGTGTATTGTGTGTCCATTGACACGAGTGTGTAGTTTGTCCATAGACACGAGTGTGTCCATGCCATGCTCACCGTTGGAATTAAATGCTACCGGACAGCACGTTTAAGTGTTTTTTGGCCATTACCCAGACACGTCTTCACGCTCCATCTAGCGGCATGCACATTACGGACGGAAACACGATCATCACTTCGCTCCTCACCGGAAGCCAAAGCCCAGCGCACGCTGCCTCGTCCTTGTTCCTCACGGATTTCACTTCTGCAGCAGGAAATTAAGGGGATACACCATCGTACGCATGATTTTGCTCTCGCGCGCCCTCCACACGCTCCAGGGCTGCAGCGCCACAGTCTCCACGGACGTCCAACAGCGGAGTGGTCGTGTTTCCAGGTGACAAAATCTCGCAACCTAACACGGCGGCGGCGTGTCCCTGGCGTCCCGCACAGCGCAGGGCATCCAGCGTGGCTGAGACTCATGGATCCAATAAGAATGGATTACTGACTGTGGCGTGTAGAGAAATAAGTTCGCCGATAGCCTCGTTTTCAACACTTTTCTGATTGCACTTCCGGTTGCTCCGCTTTCAATGGCCGATGCCTTTGTTAGAGTAAACACCTGGCGAAAATCACGATTTTTGTGTCTTAGTTTTAGCCTTTTAAATTTTTTCTCCGCATAAGTCGGTGGGAAAATGTTTCTAATTTGTAACCCTGTGTTTAGTTTCGTTGTCAGCCATTTCTGAAACGCATAGTTACTTCCAGAGTCAACCACAGTGTGTTGCAAAATGAGTGACATTAATGACAGTGATACAAGAGCTTCCGTGCTTCCTAAACCAATATCAAGGAGGGCGAACAGTACTTCAGATGGAGCCAAGTGTTGTATTGTTGATTGTAAGGTACCATCAGTGACATGCAGGGGACTTTATTTTGCTGGAATTCCAAGAAAAGGTGTCAGTGAAGCTAAAGACAAATGGAGATGTATCAGCCATCATTGCTAAAATTGATCGAGTGGACGAAGCATTCAACCCAGACATGGCCAAGATCTGCAGTCGACACTTTGACGATGCTTGCATCAAACGAGGTACGTTTCTTTCATTATGATTTGTTTCAGTAGGGTGTGGGTGTGTTAGACGTCTTTTGTCTTTGAAATCAAAACAAATCTTCACCTCATCTTGGACAGAACAGCGTACATTCTTGAGGCCTCATTCATTATGTAATGTCCATGATTTTGGGATACTAGAAACCCATCCAAAGAAAATGTAAGCCATGAACAGCATTAATTTATCAAAGCTGTATGTTGATTGCATCAATAGGTCGTGAAAGCGCTTACATTTTACAAATCCAAATGCAGGTCGATCCGCACTTCTATTTATAGCTGACGTGCGGACCTCAGCGACACCAGGAAAGATTATAAATACATTGTTGTCCTCTAACCTGCCTGCTGTTGACATTGTTGACCAAAGTGCTTTGTTTTCCGTCAAAAGTGAAATGAATACCATTTTTTTAACTGCAAAGTGTGTCTGGGATACCTGCAAATGCACTTACAGTTCCAACTGATGGAATAAATCATCACTGTTTGAACAATTATATGTTTTACTTACCATGAGAATTCGCTCGACAGTGGCGTCCGTAGTAGCAGACGAAGTACATAGCCTGACCAAAGTGCTTTGTTTTCCGTCAAAAGTGGAATTAATACCTTTTTTTAACTGCAAAGTGTGTCTGGGATGCCTGCAAATGTACTTACAGTTCCAACTGATGGAATAAATCATCACTGTTTGAACAATTATCTGTTTTACTTACCATGGGAATTCGCTCGACAGCGGCGTCCATAGTAAGAGGGGTAACTGGAAGTGCAATCAGAAAAGTGTTGAAAACGAGGCCATCGGCGAACTTCTTATATGACACAGCGCGTGCTGGCTGAGCGAGCCAGCCGTCCATATGATGTAATGTCCATGCTGAGACTATAGTGAATATAGTATACCTCTGTGTTCAGAATGAGCACAGGGTTCACGCGCCCTGTCCGACCTCACCCCATGACGGCGCGAGGGAAAAAGCGTGTTCACGCTTGGAAGAGATGAGCATGCCGCACTGCCACCGCGCAGCAGACGAAAGCGTTTTACAGCCGCGGTCCGCCAAGCCAGGGACGACAGCTGTGCCGGCCACACTGCCAGTAGCGGCAGGAGCCGAGGCGGCATCCCTCGCATCCCAGCTTGAACTGTGGCCCCCTGCTGCAGTCCGCATCTCTCCTTCCGCTTTCCCCTCCCTCCTCGCGTCCTGGCGTCCTCTCTCCATCCACTCCCTCCATCTCTCTCTGCACTCGTCTAGCTGTCTCTACCTCCCTCTTTCATGCGTCTCTTCTCCCTGCTATCCGTCTGCTCCTTCCTAACTCCACATATCTTCTCTCTCTCTCTCTCTCTCTCTCTCTCTCTCTCTCTCTCTCTCTCTCTTCCCCGAGGGCGTTACCAGAAGCCTGCAGGAGGGCAGGCTGAATGATTGTCCGTTTGCCTGCACATACACACACACACACGCACACACGCACACACACACATACACACACACACACACATACACACACACACACACACACACACAGAGCCCCACCCCCCCTGTGTGTTGGGGGTGCGATTTGACCCACCACGTCTCCCTGCATGTTTTGTTGGAGGCGAATTATTAGGAATGTTGCGGAAGAATGTGAAATGCCTGCGGATGCAAATGTAATGGGAAATGCCGAAGTTCGGGAACTTTCCCTGTCCTTGAACAGATCAGATTGGACTGAGACGGACGGTTTTTAGTGACAATGACGTAATAATAAAAAGTGACGTATGACAGCAGCAACGACGACAGTTACGAAAAAAATGGCACCATAGAAAGACGTGGCGTTTCGAACTCTTGGCGTGTAACGGTTAGCATGATTGCTGGAAGCAGTGGCATCATGGGTGTAGAGATAAGTCGAACCGTGATGACTCTGGCCTATGAAGAGAGGTAAGAGTCTGTCCTGATTTGTTCTTGGAGCAGAGATGGATGAAGTCGTTATTGTGAACAAGTGAGAGCTTGTGGAGCTGTTGGCGCCTTTGAAAGCGCACTCGCCATCGCTGTACGTTTATTGCCAAGCCATGAATTAAAGATCTTCATGTAGGAAACTCCCGCCGAAGTCCTGCTTCTACTTTCCTGGCGCGAGCTGGGACGGACCGCAAGTTAGAGACCACCTACCCGCAACATTGGTTCCCGAGACGGGGAATTCGAAAAAAGTAGACAAGCATGGACGCTGAAGGTGAGAGAAGATTAACGAGATCGGCCGCCGCGCGCGAGGAGGACATGTTGGTAATGATAAAGCTTCTGCTCGAAGAAATGAGACAGCAGCAGAAGAAGGAAGAAGAGAAGGAGCGGCAGCGACAGGAGGAGAGGGCAGAGCAGCAGAAGAAGGAAGAAGAGAAGGAGCGGCAGCGACAGGAGGAGAGGGCAGAGCA
>JAWQFJ010007748.1:0-7500 GCA_034096865.1 Theodoxus fluviatilis
CGTGGTACTGCTATGACATCATGTAACGCTGTAACATTAGGATATCAAAATGGTCTATTCCGGAACGATATAACAGATGACCTCCAAAATGTAATGGACTCTTCCTTGGGGGAAACCCTGACCTTGCACCACAATGTAATGGACTCTTCCTTGGGGGAAACCCTGACCTTGCACCAAAATGTAATGGACTCTTCCTTGGGGGAAACCCTGACCTTGCACCGCATTGTAATGGACTCTTCCTTGCGGAAACCCTGACCTTGCACCGCATTGTAATGGACTCTTCCTTGGGAGAAACCCTGACCTTGCACCGCATTGTAATGGACTCTTCCTTGGGGGAAACCCTGACCTTGCACCGCATTGTAATGGACTCTTCCTTGGGGGAAACCCTGACCCTGCACCACATTGTAATGGACTCTTCCTTGGGGGAAACCCTGACCTTGCACCGCATTGTAATGGACTCTTCCTTGGAGGAAACCCTGACCTTGCACCGCATTTAATCAGGATCAGTTTTGAGCTTTTTGGAGGTAATTATGACGTCATTGTATGAAGTGGGAAAAAGAACTATCAAAGCTTAATCTAAACAAGTTTGAAGGGTTGGAAAGTTCCTGTAAATAATTTTTGTCTTTCTGCTTTGGCCCGTCGTAGACGTTGAACCAAAGCTATCGACACAAGGTAGCAGCCAGTATAACCCCCCAGTGCTCTCCCCTCTTGCATGAGTACACGGTCAGCCCCTCAGCCTCTACTCGCTTGTTGAAACCGTGTCTTTGACAGGCGGAGATGGGCGAGCATGCTTTGGGGTTGGACGATGTGCGAGGCGCAGTGCCGTGGTTCTATCCCTGGGATAGAGAAATATGTGTTTATTGAAATATCAAAGCACAATCATACGAACGATCCTTAGAGCCTAACAAAAGTGTAAAATAGAGCGAAATTCAAATTATTTTGTGAGCTATGTTAAGGAGCGTGCATTTAAATTGCAAAGGAATCCGAAAGCGAGAGAGGGAAGGATACAGAAGTTGATAAAGAGAACTTTATTATGGAACGGACTGGGATGGCGACGATGGAGGGTGAAACTGAAACAAGAATATCCGAGGTGGGAAAAATTTGGAGGTGAAATTGCCATGAGGGAAAACTGACCAGGGGAGGTGCTGGGAAGAGAACTGACCAGGGGAGGTGCTGGGAGGAGAACTGACCAGGGGAGGTGCTGGGAGGAGAACTGACCAGGGGAGGTGCTGGGAGGAGAACTGACCAGGGGAGAGATGCTGGGAAGAGAACTTACCAGGGGAGAGATGCTGGGAAGAGAACTTACCAGGGGAGAGGTGCTGGGAAGAGAACTGACCAGGGGAGAAATGTTGGGAGGAAAACTGACCAGGGGAGAGGTGCTCGAGGAAGAAACAACCCGGGGGGAGAAAAGAGCGGGGATATGTGACGGGATGGGAGCGGGAGGGAATGACCGGCCGTGCGTTCAAGACGACCTACCGGTAGCCTACCGGTAGCCTACCTACCGGTGTGCCATCTTGAACGACTCGTTATGACCCAACGGTAGCCAAGATGGCTTCCAAGATGCCTTCTCATCGCCGCGTGTTGCGCTTCTCAACCAAATGAGTAAACCAACAGCTGCAGACTGCTTGTTCCTTGTGGAAGCTGATGAAATACGTTAAGCTGTAGCTGTGCATGAATGCTCGACATCGCTCGAATAGAAACTTATGTCAAAACGACAGTGCTGACTTGGTGTAAGCAAGAATAGTTCGATGCTATCTTCAAGGGAGGTAACACCACAAACCAAGGGCTAATGTAAGAAATAAGAGTTGCTTCCCTTGAAATTGTTTTCCGTCTATCGTTGAAATGTTTGCTCACATCTTGCCCGGTAATTATTTCAGAGCAGTTATTCTTTTAAAAAAGAAAAGTACAATATCAGCCTACCTTCTTGTAACGTCTCGCATAGGCTGGGTAATAATCACAGGTCGAAATGCGTGCCACAGCGCATATTTGTGATGACGATTTTCTTCCTTTCCCCGAAGGCAGCCATTTTGGCTATACACGCGCAACGGCTCTCCTGCGCGGTACGTACTGGTACGTACCGGTAGCCGTAACAAGTCGTTCAAGATGCTACCGGTACGTACCGGTACGTACCGGTAGGCCTCTTGAACAGGCCCCGGGAAGGAAGGACCGATACCTTACTTCAGTGGTGCATGTCGACCTACTCCACATCCCTAACTTTGGTTGTCACAATGCTTGCTCTCTATCGTGCATTTAGGTGTCGAAAATTGGCACAATGTAAATCTTTTCTCCATTGAAAATAAAGCTTCATCGACTTGTTTGTCTTGCTTATTGATTTCTTCACCTGGCAGTCCCCCCCCCCCCCCCCCCCACCCCCCAGTTCACTCCCCCGATGTGCGAGGCTCAGTGCCGTGGTTCTATCCCTGGGACAGGAAGAATCTGGGTTTATTAAAATATATTCTCCGCCTGGTGTTATGCCACAACGCCCGTACCGTATTTTCCCCCATTAGTTTCTAATAATCGTCACTATGTGTGTCTCTCCTCCATGCCTGGATGCAAGTATCACATCTCCTCTGATTGAAAATGTAGGTTCCTCTTAAATGTTTGCCTGGCAATTTTATACCGATGTACTACTTTCTCCACTTGGCGGTGTGCACATCTCTACCTCTTCGGACAGTTAGGCGTAGGAATCTACGAGTAAGATGAACAGTAAAACGAGGAAGGGAGGGTATGTGTGTGTGTGTGTGTATGTGTGTGTGTGTGTGTGTGTGTGTGTGTGTGTGTGTTTGTGTGTGTGTGTTCGTGTGTGTGTTTGTGTGTGTGTGTGTGTGTGTTATGTAAGAAATATAGCAAGAAGGAGAGAGGAGAAATGGGGCAAGTGAAGAAGGAAAGGGGGGGGCGGATATTTTTAGGGCATGTTTTCTCATTACGATTAACAGGTACACACAGTATACTTCCTGCACAATGAGGGCGGTTTTTCACAATAGGTGACTATGTATCATGCATGAAATGAAGAGAGATCGGGAAGAGACGTTTATTCAAAGAAACGAAAATGTCTAAACTGCGATCAGTGAGGTATGAAATCAACCCCGCAAACCAAGCATGCAGTGTCAAACACTTGCAGATGAATTACGAGCTAAATAATAATAAGATTACTTTGAGTTTCCATTAAGAAAATGTCCTCGTGTATTCGAAGCGTTTGAATGAAAGTTGCTCTCGCCAGTTTCCGCTGTTGATAAAGTATGCCTCTGGAGACATTAGGTACAATTTATTCGTTAATGATGACACTGTCTTTGCAGTGCTTGTGGATGCCTATCACATCCTCCAGTGTCCATGCATTCCAGAGATCATAATCCACTACTCATTTCACTTTTCTCGAGTGCACACATCACAAACGATGTTTGGTTCCATTCTCTGATTTGTATACATCGTGCATCAAAAGTTATGTCCAGTATTCTTTTGCCATTCCACCGTGGAGAACAGTCAAATGAAAATCTTCCATTGCTTATACATCACATACACACAGCCAATTCTGGCCTGTGCATTTCAAAGTCGGTAATGTCATTTCCAATCTATGTGTTCATATATTCACAAACTGCAAAGCAGTGGTCAGTCCATTTTAGTGGCTGAAAACCACGGTGTTATTTCCGGGCCGACCCTTCGTTGTCCACAGATCTCACATCAAGGCACATTCTAATTCTTCAAAGTCTCTACGTATATGGCCTCGAAATAATGAACAGACCAAATGTCTTTGGGCCACGAAGCAATGCTTGGTGCGAATTGTTTGCGGTTCTGGAGGCACAGAGCAAGGTAACGATTTTTGAAGACGCAGAATGCCCATAAGGCGTAAACCGCAGTGACAAATGCGATCAACCTAAGAGCAAAATTTGGTGCAGATCTTCAAAGCGTTGGTGCCCACGGACTCTTAGTCAAGGCCGCTAGGTCTCTCTCTTCATTAAAGCGCGGAGAAAGTCTACATACAATTGGTCGCAATTCTGCCCGGTTCTACAGTAACTCGGTACCTGCAGACCCCGTACCGCTATAGATTGAGCCAGTGTAAGGTCTCAGTTCGGAAAGGCCACGCAATCATCAAGGATACAGCAATACGCAACGGAAGTGGACTTATTCAAAACAGTCCTTGCAAGAAAACAACAAGTCTTGATTTGTCAGATCGGTTCGTAAATCCTGAATTCCCTCGCCTTCCCGCATACAGACTTAAACAAACCTATTCGAGATGTGCCAATCAACAAATGTTGGATCCTGGTATGAGTGAATCCTGGAATCCAAAACATACCACGGGCACTCTGAATTCTCGATGGGAGTTTCCCGCACTTCCGTCCTCCTCTAATGATGTTGATTTGCTGGTATGCGCAGGGTGAATGATAATGATGGTGGTGGTGGTGATAGTGGTGGTGCCTGCCGCTGTTGCTGGTTCTGGTGTGGTTTGTTTTAAGTAGTGAAGCAGAAAAATGGTTGCTGTGGAGGAGGAAGATCACCATAAAGATGCAAGGTACTCTTGTGTCTTTTCCCAGTTTGTCCATCTCTAAAATATCTAGGTTGTGACCAGGCTAGGAGTGGTGATGGCTCGGCGCCATCCCACTTTCTCTTTGCTCGCGCTCATGCAAGGAACCCGTGTTGGGCCTCTGATGGGTGATGACCTAATGGCGGTGCTAAAGGTGATGATCTTCATAGAGTCGTATCGAGTTTCCACACTGATCGAATTAGTTCCTCCCTTATAAACACGTATCTTTCAACGATACTGTTTCCTTGGGGAACATCCTCCGAGCCTTTTCAAAATGTAATGTTTTATTACCAAACAGGATGGAGCGAGTTCATTTTCTCTCCTCTTCCTGAGGGATCGGGACTTTCTTTCTGTCATGCTGGATGAAAGCATTGATGAAAACTCTTTGAGTTTTGTGGTCCTTGTCGCGCTTTATCTATTTGTAACCGTCCTTGAACACAAAGTGGTAGTCTTCCTTAGTTTTGTCATCCATATTTCCGGGACAGCAGATGCAGCCGACTTGGACACGGTTTTCCAGGAGCACGTGTTGCTGTGGCGTTGTTGCAGAGCCACATATAGCATTTTGTATATCTCAGAACCACGCTGTTTTGGACAAGCACAGATGCTTTCGAATGACTGCATTCCGTGAAGAAATGCACGTGAACAATAGTGAGAGTCTAATACCTGGAGCGATGGAGTATCCATTTGAAAGATACCCAGGATTAGAGCACACGTTTTCAGTACATAACATTTTGCATTCACTTTCTGACCTCCCTGTTCTCGGTTGTGCAGCAACCCTGCACGCTGTCCCCAGTTTGGCTCATCTGCTTGCACGGTGCCTTTTATCACAGGACTCGCATTTTCTCATCAAGTCTCTGTCTACAAGGCTTGCCGTGACTTTTATTTTGCGCATGGTACCCAAAGGTTGCAAGAGTCGTATACACTTTGGTGCAAAGGAAGATATTTCCACCAAAACGCTAAGTTGTAACACGAGAGAAGTTTCACCAGATGCTATCGATGATCACCCTCGCAGGTGGAGAATCTTTTCATTTGGGTTTTCCAGTTTTGTCTTCTTCATCTGACGAAGTTGCCTCCGCATTTTCCTTGGGGCAGGTAGAGTGGTGATGGTGGAACACCATCCAGCGTCGAACCATCCCTGACTCGGCTTCAGGCTGACTGCCCTGCTCTTCCTGCATGGCAGAGTTGGGTCTCTGGTACGGGCAGGGCGAGTGATGGTGGTGGTGGAACGTCACCCAGCGACGGACCATGTGGGCTCTCGTCACCTGTTGCTCGTCCATCTCCTCTTCTGGAATGGACTGCACTCCTGCCTCTGCTGCGCCTCCAGCCACTTGGATTCCCCTGACCCGGTCCACCATCGTGTAGGTAACTGACTCTTCTTTCGTCGTCTCGTCCACCGTAGAAAGGGCTCCCTCTGTTTTCTCTTTATGCTTCTTTTTCTTCCTCTTCTTCGATTCTTTCTCGCTTTCTTCGAGACTGCTCTTCTTTTTCTTCTTTTTCTTTTCTTTCTTCCCCTCCTTTTCATCCTCATCTGCTTTCTCGCTTTCTTCCAGATTGCTCTTCTTATTCTTTTTCTTTTCTTTCTTCTTCTTCTTCTTCTTTTCGTCCCCACTATCTTTCTCACTTCCTTCAAAATTAGTTTTTTTCTCCTCTCTCTTTTCCTTCTCGTTCTTCTGCTCCCCTTGCACTTGTGAAGCAGAACTTGTTTTGAAGACCTGATCATTGTCGACGTTCAAACTCAGGTTTCCCCTTTTCGCAATTTGCTGAAGAGCTTCTTCGCCTACCTTATTAGTTTTAGATGAATATGACCCTTTAAGTCCAACCTCCTCCTCAGGAAGTGCCCCTATCACGTGATTCTCGGTGACTGCCAGGGAGCCATTGCGAGTTAATGGATGCCGTTGGCTTAACTCGTCATCGTCGTCTCCTTTCCCCATCAGCATGCCAGAGTCCCTGCTCAGAGGGTTGAAAGATGCCCTTTCTTCCAAGATTCTCTCGGGTTTGTTATCCGATGAGAAGCTGGTTTGATACGTCTCGTCCCACTGCTCCGCGCAGCAGCAGCAGCAGACGCAAGATCGGCAACAGCAGATGCATGCTTCGCGACAGCATTGGCACTGATAACAGCTGCTGGTGGTGCCCATGACGATGAATTGATCTCGCCGTGCAGCACTTGGCCAGGTTTCCTCAGTGACTCGTCCACCCTCTCCACTTTAATTCCACGGTTTGCCCTCGATCAATGGTCAATGGGTTGTCTTTAGTCTTCTTTGGAAGAGAATGGATTCGGCAGCTGCCATCTGAAACGACGTGAAGACGTTTAGTCTCTGACAACTGGGTGAAGTATGACTAGAACATAACCCCTTGCAGAGCTTTGGGAGGAGTGGGTAAGTGAGGGGGTGGGGGCGGAGAGTTACGGAAAAGATCATAGACATCTCTCATGTACCGCAACTTGGATGGTAAAGCTCTATCTTCACTTTGCTCGTAATCTTAAAAAAGTATTTATCAAAAGCCAGAACACTTCTTAACAAATAAATGTATTTGTTTCGGCTGATAGAATTAACTACGTGCAATAAGGTTAGTCGGATGCATGGCAAGCTGTTACAACAAGCGTATGTTATTGACAAACAAGTTGTGAAGTTTAGTGGTACGAGGGTGAGTTAAGTGAAAACATTTAAATACTATAAAATTCGAAACAACGCTCGATTGTTCTGTAAGTTGGCAACAGTGTTACTTTTCATTTGTAGAGTGACCGGAAGGTGGCAGCACCATGTAGAAACATCTTACTACGGCGCAGCAGTAGTGTTAAATTAAGATGGCTGCCCTACTTGCATTCTGCACCAAAAATGAACATCGTTCTGTCATGAGTTTTTTTGCATAGTGAAGGAGTAAATCGAAGTTCACTGACAAATAAAAACCTAATGTGGTCATGTATGTCTGTCACTCCAACAAGTGAACGAGTGGACTAGAAAATTCCGAAACGGCGTGAGTGC
>JAWQFJ010007751.1:0-5000 GCA_034096865.1 Theodoxus fluviatilis
TAAGAAATTGTGAACGCTGTTTCCTATCATTTAAGAACCTTCACCTTCCTTTCCTTCTCCCCGCCCTTCATCTACTCTTCCCCGATCATCATCACCAAAATACCCCGCCCCTCCCTCAACATCCACTATCCCATTACACGTATATAAAAAGAAACAGCACACTCGCACGCACACACACTCCCTGCAAACCTCAGCCTCCACAGCACATCACAGACAACACCAACACAAGCAAGTATGCTCAAGAACAAGGCAAAAACAACTCACATCACAATCATCACCACGAGCACCACAGACCGGCAAAAATGTTTGCAAAAAAATGCAGTCAAAGGGAAACAATCCACCCAACACAAGTGGGCGAAAATCCAAAGCAACAGCACCAACTAAACCTAAAACCACAGCATTATATACTTCATATTTTTTTAAAGAAAAATCTTTAACCCCATACAATAAAAATTCAACTGTTAATGTTATGAAATATTTGAGATCTAAATATAAATGAACAGCAAGAAGAGGTGGGAAAAGCCAGCAAGACTCCTATATGACTATGCAGACTGATAGAGAATTACAGTGTATTGAGGGTCTGTGTTGTATGTTACAAATGCACACACTTTTGTACACATTTGTACACTGTGTAATGACGAAATGTGATACCAGTGACAACTCTCTCTCTCTCTCTCTCTCTCTCTCTCTCTCTCTCTCTCTCTCTCTCTCTCTCTCTCTCTCTCTCTCTCTCTCTCTCTCTCTCTCTCTCTCTCTCTCTCTCTCTCATTCTAAATTCACTTTGTGGCTATTTTCAATGTGGTATTTCGTTACCATGAATTGATTGTACCCTGTGTTATTGTGTGAATTTTGTGTGGGATAGAGGGTGGGTGGGTGGGTAGGGGTGGGAGATGGGATTGAATTTGTTTTCTTAAGTGTTAACAAGGGCTGGATGTAAGATAGGCAGTTATGCCCAATTCATGTATTTTCCTTGAAAAAGAATGTTCAATCAATCAATCAATCAATCAATCAATCAATCAATCAATCAATCAATCAATCAATCAATCAATCAATCTCTCTCTCTCTCTCTCTCTCTCTCTCTCTCTCTCTCTCTCTCTCTCTCTCTCGCTCTCCATCATTCCCAAACGAGCCGCTTAACATCTCGTGACACCTTCATTCCTCCACAACCCAGAGTAGACATTTACAAAGGCAGTCTTGCATATTCAGGTGTTTTGATATGGAACTCACTCCCATTACACCTCAGAAACAATACTTCCTTGAAGTCCTTTAAAACTTCCATATGTTGATTATCTCTTCTGATAATCTCTTTGCTGTACCCTGAGTACAATGTCGCCTGTACATATGACACGCTGCTACTTGTACCTCAAGACTCATTCAGCAAACAAATGTCGAAGGCATCAACTAAAACCTTGTTCATGTCAACATTGTCATTGTTATTATATTGTCCATATATCACTGCCTACTGTTGTACATTGATATACTACTTGATACTTATTGTTATCTTTTTCTTCTGTTTTCTCTCTCTTCCCCCCCCCCCCCCCTCCCCATTTATCTAGGATTGTCTATTCATTCCTTACAAGCAAGGACAATTTGTAAGATAGGCAGAAATGCCTAAAACTCCATCCTTGATAAATAATCAATCAAGCAAGCAAGGATACTGAGAACAGCAACAACGTTATACAAGCACATGTAAGCAGACTTTCACAGACTGGGAGCATGCAAGCATGCATATCAATAACGCACACACACACAGGCACGTCAACACACACACAAACATGCACACACACACACACACACACACACACACACACACACACACACACACACACACACACAGGCACATCAACACGCACACACACACACACACACACACACACACACACGATATTGCCTAACACTATCAAAAACTGGGGGTCTGGGTAAAGACACTTGAATAAAACTATCTAACACAGTCAGCATGCATATATTTCAAATTTATATGGGTTCTTTAAATGTTTTTGTAATGCTATGACCAATAGTTTTTATAGTTTTGCTTTGCAGAGATTCACAAAAAAATAATTAAACTCGTACGAAGCGGAAAAATGGCGCCGAAAAACGGGACATTTTGCGACGCCACTTTTGAATGCTTGTTATCTTGTGCAAATTCACCTTACAAAGTATAGATTGTGTGAAATAATTCAAGTTCAATTGTTAATTTAGTCATATTTCAGTGGAAAGTCGCCACAAAATAAAAACAGAGGTAGTTCTACCGAAATAAAAAAGACCTATGCGTACGTTACTCTCGTTTCTACCACCCTTGCTCAGAGGAAAAAAATCGAAGCCAAACATGTGTACATAAATGTGTTGAAGAGAAGGTTCAAATTACTTTTCCTTTCATTAGTTTACTCATACAACTGCATAGTTTTATTATTCTTTTGGTATTAACCAATTTCTTGGGACTATTTTGATGGTCAGCGTCGGTTGTTTCCCTGCGTTACTTACGAAAGGTATGCGTGTACCAAACGTGTTGCTATATTGTTCCGCACTCGAAACGGATACGAAGGAAGCTTTTGTCATCCCGCAGTAAATGAACACGTTTATAGAAGGATACGTCATAGTACTAGCGATTTTTGACCAATGAGAAGGCTTCGATTCCTTCATTTCCTTCTGTTACGTACGAAAATTTGCTACACATGTGCGAAGCTTTCAGTTCGTTTGATCCGTTCGATCGACCATCTTCATCCAATTTGGGTTAAGTAAGGCATTCTACATTAGTTTTTTATTAATACAATTCAATAGTTTCGTTCATGGGTCATGAATAAATACTTTATGACTAGTTTTTATCAACGCCATTCTGGTTTTGGTTTCTGGTGTTTCTTACGAAACTCAATCGTCGCGGAGGAGCTTATCACATCGATTGATTTGGTCAGAATCACATCATGTTTGTTTTCATAGAACTAATTTGATGTTCCCTCATGCTAGATATCAAAATAATACCTTTTATAATGATATACGCATGTGATCGTCTCGCTGGTTACAAAGAAACCAAACACAGGTATGTCCCACCTAGTGTTAGGCAATATCGTGGACGTGCACACATATATATATATATATATATACACACACACATGCATCTATAAACAATTGGGTTCCAGACCTAGTTTTATTTGTTTGTTTGTTTGTTTTCCATGTAATACAACAATAGAGAATACAATTTGTATTACTTCCAACACACCAACACAAACTAGCATGCCTTACATGCTTTTGATTTCCTCCAGACTCCAGTATCAAGATGTGCAGATGCATGACTCTTAAAAGGCAATCACAGAGAGGGAGGTTTGGGGTTCAAATCACCGTGGATCCTGTCAGGAGTTGAACCTGAATCTCCAACCCAGAGGTTGATGTGCTTCCATTACACCACAGGATCTTTTCCACGACTGAGTGAACCCCTGCCAACACCGGGGGCCCATCACCAGGAAAGAGAGAGCAACAACATTGAAGTGATGACTTGTAATGTGCAGTCTCGCTGTGTGATTGGTCATACTTTGAATGCAACATATCGCAAAGCTTTTGCCCAGTTCAGCCATGAACCACCTGTGATTATGCAAGAAATGTGATTGTAGTTAGTACACAAATGTGCACAACAACAACAACAAGAAGATTATAGTACACAAATTATGATTGGCACAGGAATCACTACACACAAAGAAACAGATCAACAGAATCATGTGTGTGTGTGTGTGTATTTGTATACACATGTGTGTATGTGTGCAAGAGCATAAGAATGAAGGAAATAAAGTGGTCGAGTGTGGTGCTTTGGTGATTGGAATCCAACAGGTGAGAATGAAGGAGGGTGTTTAATAACAAAGGGGTGGGGGAATGGGGTGTTTGGAGGGGTATGGGGTGGATGGGAGAGAGAGAGAGAGAGAGAGAGAGAGAGAGAGAGAGAGAGAGAGAGAGAGGCAGACACAGAGAAAGAGACAGACACAGAGAAAGAGAGAGAGAGAGAGAGAGAGAGAGAGAGAGAGAGAGAGAGAGAGAGAGAGAGAGAGAGAGAGAGAGAGAGAGAGAGAGAGAGATGATGGTGACAGCCTGTTCTTTGAGTTTGATGATCAGACAGCTGGGTCAGCAGGGGGGCTGTTGCACACTGGCTAGAAACAACAGGATTCAACAGTCGTAAAATTGTTTTTCCATTTGCTCTGTGGGCTGTCTTTGTCCTACTGTTGCAATCTTTCTCATCTACTGGGGAGTTGATTCTCTGACTTCAGTGCAATTCTATTTTCATGATCTGCAGTAATTCAAAAGGAGCACATAATTATTTGGTGTTGAATCCTCTCAACAATAACTAATATGAGCTTGTACGACACAAAAACCGCACTTAGCGTTGACATTTGGCATGCAGATTGTGTACGTCTAATGTTAACATTCTTGAATTTTAAAAAATTCACCTTGCCCTATTGTTTTGACATTGATCAGGCAATTTATTAACCTGTCTCGTATTCAAGTGCATCATATTCCACAACCATTTAGATGTAAGATTTACTGCAAAGCAAGTCCATGCAGATGACAGAAACGATATAACGAAGTGAAAGTCCTCACCTGATATCCATCGAAAACCTTCGGCGCCATCAGCTGATCACACCTCAAATAGAGCTGAAATGGTCGAAGTCGGAAGAAACATTCGCGGACAGTCACACTGATCACACCTGAGGAGATCGTAAGCAGACGTTTACCGACGGATAAGGTGATAAGGAACCAAAACTGTCACGACATCTCATCATTCATAATCTCCTGAATCTCATCATCGAGATGCACGTGTGTTACAGATCTCCTTTCATCGGCAAACTCGACGTAAATCCCTGAACCGTTTCGCTGCACTCTGTGACCTCCACAGGGTTGCATTCCTACGCATGCGCAGATCAAGGGAAATTTCAAGGGAGCGAACTCGTCGAGCCTTACCAAAGATTATAGGCCTTACTGACAAGCTACACTGTGATGGGAACACACCGGACCCGACAGGA
>JAWQFJ010007751.1:7500-13039 GCA_034096865.1 Theodoxus fluviatilis
TATGCAGTGGAAGAGTGATGAATGCATGCTTCACAGTAAAAATTATGTGAAACTACCCACCTCACCCCTCACAAAATGGACAAAAGCATTGTCACAAAAAGTTTGACAACAGTTTCATAGTGTGTGGAGTGCTATCAGGTATTTTCTTATAGATTTTTTGGTGAAAATTCTACCTCAATAATTTGCTCACTTAGGCAATCTTGAATATGATTTTCACAAGTGTTTTCAGAGTGGATGGGGTCTGAAGAAATGAGATAGAAAAAGCTTTCAGCAAGTCTATCCATTGTAGCTTTTAAAAGCAGTTTTTCAAGTGTTAATAGTTCCAAACTCAAAACGATTTATTTATTTTTGATGGTAAGACATTAAATTGTTCTAAGCAAGAACTAAACAAGTGAAATTTTCCTAAACATTTATCAGTTCATACTGACAGTACACACTTAAACTGCATGCCATTAATATTACTCACACAATTATATGTTGTTAAATGCTCTCGCAGTTTCATTTTCTTGCATGTTTTCCTTTCTTCGCCTCACTATAAAAAAAAAATCCTGTCGGGTCCGGTGTGTTCCCATCACAGTGTAGCTTGTCAGTAAGGCCTATAATCTTTGGTAAGGCTCGACGAGTTCGCTCCCTTGAAATTTCCCTTGATCTGCGCATGCGTAGGAATGCAACCCTGTGGAGGTCACAGGGTGCAGCGAAACGGTTCAGGGATTTACGTCGAGTTTGCCGATTAAAGGAGATCTGTAACACACGTGCATCTCGATGATGAGATTCAGGAGATTATGAATGATGAGATGTCGTGACAGTTTTGGTTCCTTATCACCTTATCCGTCGGAAAACGTCTGCTTACGATCTCCGCAGGTACAGTGTGACTGTCCGCGAATGTTTCTTCCGACTTCGACCATTTCAGCTCTATTTGAAGGTGTGATCAGCTTAGTGATGGCGCCGAAGGTTTTCGATGGATATCGGGTGAGGACGTTCACTTCGTTATATCGTTTCTGTCATCTGCATGGACTTGCTTTGCAGTAAACCTTACATCTAAATGGTTGTGGAATATGATGTACTTGAATACGAGACTGGTTAATAAATTGCCTGATGTCAAAACAATTAATAAGGCAAGGTTTTTTCAAAATTCAAGAATATTAACATTAGTACACAATCTGCATGCCAAATGTCAACGCTAAGTGCGGTTTTTGTGTCGTACAAGCTCATATTAGTTATTGTTGAGAGGATTCAACACCAAATAATTATGTGCTCCTTTTGAATTACTGCAGATCATGAAAATTGAATTGCACTGAAGTCAGAGAATCAACTCCCCAGTAGATGAGAAAGATTGCAACAGTGGGACAAAGACAGCCCACAGAGCAAATGGAAAAACAATTTTACGACTGTTGAATCCTGTTGTTTCTAGCCAGTGTGCAACAGCCCCCCTGCTGACCCAGCTGTCTGATCATCAAACTCAAAGAACAGGCTGTCACCATCATCTCTCTCTCTCTCTCTCTCTCTCTCTCTCTCTCTCTCTCTCTCTCTCTCTCTCTCTCTCTCTCTCTCTCTCTCTCTCTCTCTCTTTCTCTGTGTCTGTCTCTTTCTCTGTGTCTGCCTCTCTCTCTCTCTCTCTCTCTCTCTCTCTCTCTCTCTCTCTCTCTCTCCCATCCACCCCCATACCCCTCAAACACCCCATTCCCCCACCCCTTTGTTATTAAACACCCTCCTTCATTCTCACCTGTTGGATTCCAAGCACCAATGCACCACACTCGACCACTTTATTTCCTTTCATTCTTATGCTCTTGCACACATACACACATGTGTATACAAATACACACACACACACACATGATTCTGTTGATCTGTTTCTTTGTGTGTAGTGATTCCTGTGCCAATCATAATTTGTGTACTATAATCTTCTTGTTGTTGTTGTTGTGCACATTTGTATACTAACTACAATCACATTTCTTGCATAATCACAGGTGGTTCATGGCTGAACTGGGCAAAAGCTTTGCGATATGTTGCATTCAAAGTATGACCAATCACACAGCGAGACTGCACATTACAAGTCATCACTTCAATGTTGTTGCTCTCTCTTTCCTGGTGATGGGCCCCCTGTGTTGGCAGGGGTTCACTCAGTCGTGGAAAAGATCCTGTGGTGTAATGGAAGCACATCAACCTCTGGGTTGGAGATTCAGGTTCAACTCCTGACAGGATCCACGGTGATTTGAACCCCAAACCTCCCTCTGTGTGATTGCCTTTTAAGAGTCATGCATCTGCACATCTTGATACTGGAGTCTGGAGGAAATCAAAAGCATGTAAGGCATGATAGTTTGTGTTGGTGTGTTGGAAGTAATACAAATTGTATTCTCTATTGTTGTATTACATGGAAAACAAACAAACAAACAAATAAAACTAGGTCTGGAACCCAATTGTTTATAGATGCATGTGTGTGTGTGTATATATATATATATATGTGTGTGCACGTCCACGATATTGCCTAACACTAGGTGGGACATACCTGTGTTTGGTTTCTTTGTAACCAGCGAGACGATCACATGCGTATATCATTATAAAAGGTATTATTTTGATATCTAGCATGAGGGAACATCAAATTAGTTCTATGAAAACAAACATGATGTGATTCTGACCAAATCAATCGATGTGATAAGCTCCTCTGCGACGATTGAGTTTCGTAAGAAACACCAGAAACCAAAACCAGAATGGCGTTGATAAAAACTAGTCATAAAGTATTTATTCATGACCCATGAACGAAACTATTGAATTGTATTAATAAAAAACTAATGTAGAATGCCTTACTTAACCCAAATTGGATGAAGATGGTCGATCGAACGGATCAAACGAACTGAAAGCTTCGCACATGTGTAGCAAATTTTCGTACGTAACAGAAGGAAATGAAGGAATCGAAGCCTTCTCATTGGTCAAAAATCGCTAGTACTATGACGTATCCTTCTATAAACGTGTTCATTTACTGCGGGATGACAAAAGCTTCCTTCGTATCCGTTTCGAGTGCGGAACAATATAGCAACACGTTTGGTACACGCATACCTTTCGTAAGTAACGCAGGGAAACAACCGACGCTGACCATCAAAATAGTCCCAAGAAATTGGTTAATACCAAAAGAATAATAAAACTATGCAGTTGTATGAGTAAACTAATGAAAGGAAAAGTAATTTGAACCTTCTCTTCAACACATTTATGTACACATGTTTGGCTTCGATTTTTTTCCTCTGAGCAAGGGTGGTAGAAACGAGAGTAACGTACGCATAGGTCTTTTTTATTTCGGTAGAACTACCTCTGTTTTTATTTTGTGGCGACTTTCCACTGAAATATGACTAAATTAACAATTGAACTTGAATTATTTCACACAATCTATACTTTGTAAGGTGAATTTGCACAAGATAACAAGCATTCAAAAGTGGCGTCGCAAAATGTCCCGTTTTTCGGCGCCATTTTTCCGCTTCGTACGAGTTTAATTATTTTTTTGTGAATCTCTGCAAAGCAAAACTATAAAAACTATTGGTCATAGCATTACAAAAACATTTAAAGAACCCATATAAATTTGAAATATATGCATGCTGACTGTGTTAGATAGTTTTATTCAAGTGTCTTTACCCAGACCCCCAGTTTTTGATAGTGTTAGGCAATATCGTGTGTGTGTGTGTGTGTGTGTGCGTGTGTGTGTGCGTGTTGATGTGCCTGTGTGTGTGTGTGTGTGTGTGTGTGTGTTGGTGTGTGTGTGTGTGTGTGTGTGTGTGCATGTTTGTGTGTGTGTTGATGTGCCTGTGTGTGTGTGTTATTGATATGCATGCTTGCATGCTCCCAGTCTGTGAAAGTCTGCTTACATACATGTGCTTGTATAACGTTGTTGCTGTTCTCGGGATCCTTGCTTGCTTGCTTGATTGATTATTTATCAAGGATGGAGTTTTAGGCATTTCTGCCTATCTTACAAATTGTCCTTGCTTGTAAGGAATGAATAGACAATCCTAGATAAAT
The DNA here is from genome assembly GCA_034096865.1 of Theodoxus fluviatilis. Lineage (NCBI taxonomy): Eukaryota > Metazoa > Mollusca > Gastropoda > Cycloneritida > Neritidae > Theodoxus > Theodoxus fluviatilis. The sequence continues at coordinate 11,503 of JAWQFJ010007751.1, forward strand.
GGGGAGGGGGGGGGGGGGGGAAGAGAGAGAAAACAGAAGAAAAATATAACAATAAGTATCAAGTAGTATATCAATGTACAACAGTAGGCAGTGATATATGGACAATATAATAACAATGACATGAACAAGGTTTTAGTTGATGCCTTCGACATTTGTTTGCTGAATGAGTCTTGAGGTACAAGTAGCAGCGTGTCATATGTACAGGCGACATTGTACTCAGGGTACAGCAAAGAGATTATCGGAAGAGATAATCACATATGGAAGTTTTAAAGGACTTCAAGGAAGTATTGTTTCTGAGGTGTAATGGGAGTGAGTTCCATATCAAAACACCTGAATATGCAAGACTGCCTTTGTAAATGTCTACTCTGGGTTGTGGAGGAATGAAGGTGTCACGAGATGTTAAGCGGCTCGTTTGGGAATGATGGAGAGAGAGAGAGAGAGAGAGAGAGAGAGAGAGAGAGAGAGAGAGAGAGAGAGAGAGAGAGATTGATTGATTGATTGATTGATTGATTGATTGATTGATTGATTGATTGATTGATTGATTGATTGATTGAACATTCTTTTTCAAGGAAAATACATGAATTGGGCATAACTGCCTATCTTACATCCAGCCCTTGTTAACACTTAAGAAAACAAATTCAATCCCATCTCCCACCCCTACCCACCCACCCACCCTCTATCCCACACAAAATTCACACAATAACACAGGGTACAATCAATTCATGGTAATGAAATACCACATTGAAAATAGCCACAAAGTTAATTTAGAAGAGAGAGAGAGAGAGAGAGAGAGAGAGAGAGAGAGAGAGAGAGACAGAGAGAGACAGAGTGAGAGAGAGAGACTCAGAGAGAGAGAGAGAGAGAGAGAGAGAGAGAGAGTTGTCACTGGTATCACATTTCGTCATTACACAGTATACAAATGTGTGCAAAAGTGTAAGCATTTGTAACATACAACACAGACGCTCAATACACTGTAATTCTCTATCAGTCTGCATAGTCATATAGGAGTCTTGCTGGCTTTTCCCGCCTCGTCTTACTATTCATTTATATTTAGATCTCAAATATTTCATAACATTAACAGTTGAATTTTTTTTGTATGGGGTTAAAGATTTGTCTTAAAAAAAATATGAAGTATATAATGCTGTGGTTTTAGGTTTAGTTGGTGCTGTTGCTTTGGATTTTCGCCCACTTGTGTTGGGTGGATTGTTTCCCTTTGACTGCATTTTTTTGCAAACATTTTTGCCGGTCTGTGGTGCTTGTGGTGACGATTGTGATGTGAGTTGTTTTTGCCTTGTTCTTGAGCATACTTGCTTGTGTTGGTGTTGTCTGTGATGTGCTGTGGAGGCTGAGGTTTGCAGGGAGTGTGTGTGCGTGCGAGTGTGCTGTTTCTTTTTATATACGTGTAATGGGATAGTGGATGTTGAGGGAGGGGCGGGGTATTTTGGTGATGATGATCGGGAAGAGTAGATGAAGGGCGGGGAGAAGGAAAGGAAGGTGAAGGTTCTTAAATGATAGGAAACAGCGTTCACAATTTCTT